>JAJOOS010013813.1:0-32746 GCA_029582725.1 Solanum chiquidenum
AGAGAACAAATTTTGCACCCGGAAAGTGAGTGGGATAGAGAGCCATGTGATTGCTTGTGCTTGAAATGCTTGCTTCTATACAAGTGTCGTTTAGAGTCTTAGTGCGTCTCTTGAGGACAAACAACGAATTTAAGTTGAGGGTGTTGATATACCGTGAGTTTACGGTGTTTCTAATACATTTCTCTTACAAGTTGTGTGTGTCTAGAGCCTTTTTGTATTGGTTTTTATGTGTTTTTATCATATTTTGCAGGAAAGATGTTCAGGCGCGGAATTAAAGAGACATCTGAAAGAACTTTTCTATGTAGAAAGAGGGGAAATAACTTCTTGAGAAAAAATTCCCTATAACTTTTCTATGGTTTACGTCTGTCAATCAATCTATGTGTCGTAGATAGGGTCCATAGAAATAATCAAGACTTAATGAAATTTTAAGGGCACAAGTTGGTTTTTAGGATTGGTGACTACAGCCCTAGGAAGACCTACGAGCCATAAAAGGTTTTGGTCAAAGTTTATTAAAATTCATTGTCCAAGTACTTGGTCTACGATTAACTAGTACGAACCGTAGAAGGTTCTACAGTCTGAGGTTGGAACCGTAGATCGAGTCTAACATTTATCTGAAGGGGTTTTGGGTGTTTTTCTATTTTCTTTATACCAAAACTAAGTAATTTTGGCCTTCATCCTAAGGCCTATATAACGATTTTTTTAGTTTGAAAGTACCCACTTAAACATCCATTCCCCGATTTTCCCAAAACCTAACCAAATTCACTGCCCAATTTCCCTCTAATCCTAAGGGAAAATAAGAAGCTAGGGTTCATTTAATGGCATCAATTAACCATTCATCATGGGCTTTTAGTAGCAAGGTATGGGGATATTCACCCATGGAGTTCATTCCTCCACGGGGTCCCTAAAGTTTTAATTTCTCAATTTCAAATTCAATTGAACAAGTAAGGGTTCTTCCTAATTCTATATGTGTTTTCTTCCAATTATGCTTTTCTTATTGGATAAATGTTCTAATACATGATTCAATGACAATACATGATATTTCGTTGAAGTTATATTGACCCATGCCTAATTCATGATTTTCAACTATGAACCTATAATGAACCTATGAACCTATGAGCTATGAATTTTGAAGAATTATACATGTCTTATGAAAATGATGTTTATGATGATAAGGTGACTTAAAATCAAAGTATCAATATTATTGTTGAAGGTTTTCTCACATACAAATATCATCATGATTGTGAAGGGTGATTAACGCTCAACAACACCTCATCCGATACTAGGTGTAAACGATCGTAATCTAGTATAAACCCAACTGTCACGACCTAGGGGTACCCCCTAGATGTAACAAGGAACAAAGAACCTCGAAAGGCACCATGTAAACCACTTAGCATATCATAACATAATCATAGAATAATAAAGAGTAAAAACACATTTCAAGTCCAAAATTTTCATAAAGGGAAAGCGGAAGTCTAGAGTTGTCTTAATTTAGCCATCTATTACAATAGTCGAATTAAAAAGGGCCATAGCCCATACATCGTAGTGTTAAAAGAAAATACAAGGAAATAAACTACTAAGTGAAAACATCCATCCTCGAACCATGAGGACTCACCAACAAGCTAGGAGAAATGAGAAAGTCCAAGCTTTAGCCACAATGAGGACCACCTTGAGAACTGGACCCTACACTTGGGAAAATGTAGGAAAATATGGATTAGTACAAAATTGCACTAAGTATGATAGCCATGCATAAAAACCTTGAAACCATGCTAAAAGGGACATTTTAGTTGAATGCATGCAATTTACTAAGTTAAAGCATCATTTTGAAGAAAATGGAAAAGCATAAGTCATAGGCATATTCATTACATAGCTCATCATATCATAAGAGAAACATCCCATAAGTACACTCCAAGCATACTTGGGCAATGCATGAATACGACTCCATAATCTCACCCATACTAAGTAAATATTCTTGAGTGGCCATAGTTCATAATTCATATTCTTGTCATAGTGGGAATAAGCCTTAACCGACATAGACCATGTGAGCTTAACATGGAATCCGATGTTACCCACACCGAAAAGGGTTGTTCTACTTGTCTAAGGTAAGACCATCATTTGTTAGCATTAGGTGGATCAACTATCTAAATATCCTACGGGGGCAAGTATTTTATGGGATAAGGAGATTGTTACTAGAAACCCGACCTTTCTTAACGGGTGAGCTTCCATCTCATGAGATTACTTCTAGAAACCCGACCTTTCTTAACAGGGGAGCTTCCATATCATATTCAATATCCACTCGGTGCTAAGAATTTATCCCACATAGTACTTATTAAGTCATAACATGTTTCATTAGGATAGCTCATTAGATCATGCGTGAGAATAACCTTTCACTGTCCATGTCTACACATAACATTAGATTCAATTAGGTGAGAATTGTCTTTCAACATAGAATATCCATTATGTGAGAAGACCTTTCACATTATGTTCATTATGTGTTCATGAGAATAGCCTTTCAATCAACACAACAACATTATATAATCATGGACACTTTACTCTCAAAGTATTCTTAAAGCATATACATAACTTTCGTAAAACATGCATAATATCATATCTTGCCTTTTCAATGGTCCAAGCTCATATCAAATCAACACATCTAGAATTACTACATTAGACATGGATAATAACATGATTCAAATAACTCAATTACTACAAGCATAATCTCATAGTATTCTTCTTTCATCAATTCACCCACATCACAAGGTCATAAATTGGGAATATGGGGATTTCATGGATTCTTGGGGATTTCAACATAAAAACCATAATCAATCATGAATTCAATCATAATATAATGTAATTAAATCATTAGAATCATTTTTGAAAGGAATCCATGACTTGGAGTAAAACCCTAGCTTTTGGGGAATGACTATCTTTTAAATTGAGTTTGGAGGGACTCCATGGATGAAGGATTACCATAACTTAGCTATGAATTCCAATGAAATTGAGAATAAAACCTTGCTCCTTCAACCCTAGCTCCAACTTGTTTCTTCTTCTTCTTCCTTGAAGTTCTAGAGAGAGAAATTTTGGTGAAGAGTTGGTTTTGATTTGGGATTTTGGTCGTACCTTGACGTTCTAACACGAAGCCCTATGTTTGTAGGTACGGGGAGGTACGTTTACGACTCTAACCCTCAGGTTAAGCTCTAGTTTAGCCTACTAGTTTTCGGAGTGTTACATTATCTCCCCCTTGGGAACATTCATCCTCGAATGATGATCGAGACACCTTACGGAAGAAAAGACTCAAAACTAGAAGCCCATCATGCATGAAACATCAAAATAATGCACAATCCCAAAGGAGGAAACTTCAACTCCATCTCAAACATAATCAATTCAACATAAGGAAGTAGGAACTACATCTAACAACCCATTATGCATGAAATTCAATATTTCTCATATTCATAGGAGGAACTACCTTCTTCAACTAAAAGCCTGCTCAACACAATATCATGGAGCCAATGTGCAATTACTCTCAAAAGCATAATAAAGCATGTTCATAAACTCATCTCATCTCATCAAGTCAAATAGGCAACTCATACTAAATACACAACAACACGAGGAACATAAATCATGAAAACTCATTTTCTTAGTAAACATGTATTTCTTCAAGAACGTGCATAACATAAGGAAATCATCGGAAAACACATATAACATACATGAATCCCAAAACACAAACTCAAAAGGAACTATTTACCTCAAGCTTGAATAGGAGTAGAAGGAAAGAGATGAGGATATAGGGACTTCATATCGGCCTCGGCCTCCCAAGTAGCATCCTCAACTAAGTGATTCCTCCATAAAACCTTCATGGAAGCTATTTCCTTATTTCTCAATCTCTTGACTTGCCGGTCTAGGATCTCTACTGGAATCTCTTCGTATGAAAGACTTTCGCTGACTCCCAACCTTTTTAGGGGAATAATGGATACCGAATATCCAATACACCTCTTAAGCATACAAACATGAAATACCGGATGAATTGGGGCCAACTCATTTGGAAAATCCAACTCATAGGCAACCTTCCCAATACGTTTAAAATTTGGTATGGGCCTACATACCGGGGACTAAGTTTCCCTTTCTTGACAAATTTTATCACACCCTTCATGGGTGAGATTTTAAAATAGACCGGCATAAGACATTTGTCTACTTTGAGCTTCTCTCAACCTCTCTAATGAACCGAACTTTCTCAGTAGCTTCATAAACCAATTTGGGACCAATAAGAGCAATTTCACCTACCTCAAACCAACCAATCGGAGACCTATATCTCCTACCATACAAGGCTTCAAAGGGAGCCATACCGATACTTGAGTGATAACTATTATTGTAGGCAAACTCTATTAATGGCTAGTGGTCATCCCAATTACCCTTGAAATCTATAACACATCCCCTTAACATATCTTCCAATGTTTGGATGGTATGCTCCGCTTGCCCATCGATCTGGGGATTAAAAGCCGTGCTAACTTTGAAACGTCTTTGAAATTGACTCTAGGGTGAAAGATAACCCTAGATAAAGGATCACCATACCTTTACTAAGATTCCCCAAGAAAATTGATGAAGAAAGCCTTGACTCCAAACCCTAGCTCCCACTTCTTCTTCTTCCTTGAGTTAGAGAGAGAAATATTGAGAGAGGAAGAACTTTTGGGGTTTTGATTAGGGTCTTTTGATTAATGAGGGGAAATAGGTGTTAAAAGACTTAAAACTATATATATATATATATAAATACCTATTTAAAATGACCCCACATCAATACAACTTAAAACAAAATTACCTAAAACATCTTCATTTAGGCAACCCCGTCAGTGACCAATGTCACTTTTTTGGACCATGAAGGAGGACCACGGGCCGTGGTCCTCTAGGCAGTAGGTCCTTGACTTTGCCAAGCCTCCACAAGGCCAAGTAATCTTCACGGCCACCTCTGCCCGTGGTCAAGACCACTGTCCGTGAAGTGGTCCATGGAACTTGGGCAGTAGCTTGGCAAAGTTTCCTTGCTTTCCATGCCACCAAGTGACCTTCACAGACAATTCTATGGACCGTGGTCAAGATCACTGACCGTGAAGTGGTCCGTGGAACTTGGGCAGTGCTTGGCCAAGGTTGGGCAGCCTTGGCCTTTGGCTTAGGCCTTGCCCCCTTGGCTTGGCACTTGTCCTTCCAACCCTTAACCAACATTAAGAAGGGTCTTTCAACAGCGAAGTCCATCACGTACCTTGACGTTAACTCACTAAACTCCATCAAACAAGGCTCGGGACAACATTACAGCACATGAAACCTCATTACCAACTCAACACCAAGTTGTTAGGCTCTAGTTTCACTAGTTAGTTTTTAAGGTCGTTACATTATCCCCTACTTAGGAACATTCGTCCTCGAATGACACTTTAAACACATTAAGGGGTAACGACTCAAGACTAGCAGCCCACAATCATGGCACATCAATACACAAGCACAACATCATAGGAGGAAACATCAACTCCATATCAATAAGCTCAATGCATATATAAGAAAGTACGAACTATATCTACGAACTCATCATGCAAAAAACATTAACATTTCTCATTTCATTGGAGGAACTTTCTTCTCCAAATCACATCACGCTCATCATAACATCAATAGGCAGATTATGTAATTACTCTCAAAAGCATATATGCAACTTCTTCATAAAAACACATTTAGGCATGTTCAACATTTAACCTCATGAAGCATATTAGGCAACTCATACTAAATGCACATTAACATGAGGACATAATTCATGAAAACTCATTTTTTCATTTAAACAAGAATTCAACTAGAACATGCATAACATAAGGAGACCATGGAAACTCTTCTTCACATAAGACTCCACAACATGGAACAAGCTACAAGGGACTCTTTGTCTTAGGCTTGAATAGGCACATAAAGGAAGAGGTAAGGATATCGGGACTCTCAACAACCTTACTACTCAACATAATATCCCCACATAGGAGTAAACCCAACTAAGGTCAACATGAACACAACATAGGAACCTCAATCAAGACATTCACATCTTACTAGGAACCATCAACACATCGGTACCTTTAAGCTAGGAAGGTCCTCATTAAGCAACTCTTGTTCACAATCAACATTACCACACCACTCAAGGCCTCATATGAGTCTACCACACCGGGTCTAAACTCCTCAACTCACCACACCTCTTAAGGTGAGAACGTCAATCAAGCCTAACTCATGAACATCAAGGACACTCAAAGACCTTACCATCTAGGCCCAATACCTTCCACTAGGGAGTAAGCCAATACCAACTCTTTCTAACTTCACTTCTTTCCATTCTAAGGTCGGAGAAAGACATCACTAAACCCTCATACTTATCACACCTAGGCATTTTTAAAACACCATATTTCATCAACTCTTTCAACAAACCTCAAAACTCATCATAACCTTATACCAACATCACACATAACCATAAAGCAACCCATTCATACTAAAGTCAAAGTCACAATCCTCCATCTCATATCAATCAAGTCACATAGCCATAGTTGGCATCACAACCAACCCTTTCTGTCCCTCAACCCTTCTAGCATACTCCTTTCAAGTGGTCATACTCTAAAGACCATCACATAAGGAATAAGAGAGAGACATTATAGAGATAAACTCCATGGCACGACTTGAAGAATGAAGAAGTGAAACTGTCTTAACACCCAATAGTCTCTTATTCATAACGTGGCATGGTTCACATTATGAACAAGACTCTACTAGATGTGGTTTGAGACAGTCTAAGACCATTTCAAAATTTTGTGCTCTGATACCATGTTTGTCACGACCCAAGAGCACTCCCTAGTCGTAACACGGCATACTCGACCCCGAAGGGGTCTTATACAAGCCTTATAGCATTCATAGCATTCGATATAAGGATAAATAGAGAAGAATTAAAAACCTTCATTTACAAATGAATAATTTCTCATTAAAAAGCAAGCAGAAGACTTTCTATACCATGTCTCAAACCATCTAATACTTTTGGATACAACTTTGGGGCTAAGCCCATACAAAGACTCTAAAACATACAAAGAAAGACATAAAGGAAACACAATAGGTTTTGTCCTCGAAACTATGAGGACTCACCAAGTCTTCATCTTCAAGCACCTTAGAAACCTACTCCTCAAGCATAGAACACCAACATCTCCAAATCCTACACTTTAGTTAGAAGAAGGAAAGAATGGGGTTAGCATAATTAAGTACTGAGTATGATGACCATGTAAAAACATGCTTTAAAAGGGATATTTGGTTAGAAACCTTGTATTATGCCACTTTTTAGAAATATCATGAACAATAGCATAAGAGACATCAATTACAAGTATAATCATCATACAAGTCATACCATCACATTTGATCAATACCAACATGTAAACCATTACCTTTTTCCTTAGACCTTCACTTCAAGTAATCCTCATGCTATGCCTTGTGCAATGTATGGATAGCGTCCCATACCACCATCCACACCAAGGCACTACATTAAGGTCACCCAAAGTGAACTTACCATTCATTCCTTTTTCTCCTTTACACCATAACCACACATAAGAGACATAACACTTCATAAGGCATGACAAGGGAAAATAACTCATAATCTAACCCAAGTATAACATGCATATCACACTAAGCATTTAAGACACATTCATGCATTTAGAAGACTTTCATACATTAGCCATTGAGACTTAGGGAACTCACTAAAGCCCTTTCAAAGCCTACTCGTGCAATGTGTAGATAGCGTCCCATACTACTACCTACACTTTGTAGAACCTATTAAGTAACTAGAGTGCACATCCCACATGATGGGAATAAGCGTTTAACAAACATAGACCATGAGAGCTTGTCATGGAATCCGGTGTCATATAGCCCCACACCTAAAGAGGTGTTCTACTTGCCTAAGGTAGAACAATAACATTAGCTCGGATGAATCCTTAGCTTGGATGAAATTCGCTGGCTAATATCCTATGTGGGCACATAGTTATGGGATAAGGTAGACGATCATTGAAACCCGACCTCTACATTGGGAGAGTTTCCATCTAACCAAATCCACTCGGTGCTTAGCTTATATTCCCATAGAGTACTTCATTACCTTATCATCATTACACATGAGAGGGTTCCCTTGGCCTACCGTCCCAATGTACATTCATTAACACATGAAAGGGTGCCGTGAGCCTACCAATTCAAGGTTCATTCTAGGAAAGCTCATTAACTCCTCTCAAAAGGGTGCCATAAGCCTATCGCTTCAAGGTTCATCATTAACCTTCATGGATAGGTGCCATAAGTCTACCAACCTCAAGGTTCATTAACCTCACATATGGAAGGGTGCCCTAAGCCTACCGATCCTAAGGTTCATTCTTTCATTAGCTCATTTATGAAAAGAATGCTATAAGCCTATCATTTCATATTCATCAAGTCAAGACACATTTATCACTCATTTATGAAAGGAATGCCATAGCCTATCGATTCATATTCATTCAAGCCAACATACATTCATTACACAAGAGAGGGTGCCTAAGCCTACCAACTCAAGATTCAACAATCAATTATACTTTCATTCATTTAAGAAGAGGATGCATAAAGCCTACCAATTCAAGACATATAACATTTCATAGGAGGAAACCCTTCACGTTCTATCATCATCATACAAGAGTGTCAAATTGAGAATTAGCCTTTCAATAACAACCCAAATAGCTTCAAGACATGACCACCTTAACTTTATTGAATTCACACACATATCCTTCACATCACATTCATATACACAATATCATGATAATACTTCAATTCCTCACATTATACCTTCAAGGCCATGATCATAATGTACATAGTAAGTAAACACCTCCACCTTTCAAGTGGATCAACAATTCAAGCACAATTCTACTTTGACATGAAATTAGGTCAAACTTGCCCTTTCAAGGCCATAATCACCAATCCTTAATTCATCAACAATTAAATATAATTAGACATAGATGATGATGCAAATCAACAATCAAAATCAATCTAGGCATAAATCCATCAACATTTATTCATAATCAACAAACCCACTTCATAAGGCACAATTTAGAAATTGAGAGAAATCATGGGTCCATAGAGTTTTTCATCTTAAATCATCAACTAAAAATTAATATAATTAATATATGCCATTATAAACCATTTGAAATCATTTGGAGCAAGAACTCATGAGATTGAGTAAAACCCTAGGTCTTTCATGAACATTGAAAACTTTGAAACTTCTTTGAAATTGACTCTAGGGTGAAAGCTAACCCTAGATGAAGGATCACCATACCTTTACTAAGATTCCCCAAGAAAATTGATGAAGAAAGCCTTGACTCCAAACCCTAGCTCCTGCTTCTTCTTCTTTCTTGAGTTAGAGAGAGAAATATTGAGAGAGAAAGAACTTTTGGGGTTTTGATTAGGGTCGTTTGATTAATGAGGGGAAATAGGTGTTAAAAGACTTGAAACTATATATATATATATATATATATATGTACCTATTTAAAACGACCCCATATCAATACAACTTAAAACAAAATTACCTAAAACACCCTCATTTAGGCAGCCCCGTCAGTGACCAAGGTCACTTGTACGGACCGTGAAGGAGTACCACGGCCCGTGGTGGTGCCCGTGGTCTTCTAGGCAGTAGGTCCTTGACTTTGCCAAGCCTCCACAAGGCCAAGTAAACTTCATGGCCACTTCTACGTGCCGTGGTCAAGACCAATGTCTGTGAAGTGGCCCGTGGAACTTGGGCAGTAGCTTGGCCAAGTTGCCTTGCTTGCCATGCCACCAAGTGACTTTCACGGCAACTTCTACAGACCGTGGTCAAGATCACTGACCGTGAAGTGGTCCGCGGAACTTGGGCAGTGGTTGGCCAAGGTTGGGCAGCCTTGGCCTTCGGCTTAGGCCTTACCCCCTTGGCTTGGCACTTGTCCTTCCAACCCTTAACGACCATTAAGAAGAGTATTTCAACAACGGAGCCCATCACGTACCTTGATGTTGACTCACTAAACTCCATCAAACAAGGCTCGAGAAAATATAACACCACATGAAACCTCATTACCAACTCAACACCAAGTTGTTAGGATCTAGTTTCACTAGTTCATTTTTAGGGTCGTTACACTACATGAGCCACACTACCCATGTACAATCTACTAAGTGCATCCGCCACCACGTTGGTTTTGCTGGGGTGATAAAGGACACTCATGTCATAATCCTTCAAGAGTTCTAACCACCATCGCTGATGAAGATTCAAGTCCTTTTGAATAAACACATATTGAAGACTTGTGATCGGTGAAAACATCCACATGGACCCCATACAAGTAATGTCTCCATATTTTCAAGGCAAACACAACCGCTGCTAATTCAAGATCATGTGTTGGATAATTCTTCTCATGGATTTTAAGTTGCTTTGAATCATATGCAATCACTTTATCATTTTGCATGAGGACATATCCCAACCCCACTCTAGAGGCATCACAATACACCACAAAGCCATCCATACGCTCTGGTAAGGTCAACACCGGAGCGGAAGTAAATCTATCTTTCAACTATTGGAAAATTTTCTCACAAGATTCCGACCACACAAACTTAGGTTTCTTTTGAGTCAAATCCGTCAACGGAGAAGCAATGGAGGAAAACCCCTCAACAAACCTCCTGTAGTAACCAGCCAAACCTAAAAAGCTTCTAATGTCGGAAGGAGTTAAAGGTCTAGGCCAACTCTTGACCGCATCCATCTTCTTAGGATCTACCTCAATACCCTCACTTGACACCATATGACCAAGGAAAGCTACAGACCTTAACCAAAATTCACACTTGCTAAACTTTGCAAAAAAATGTTGGTCCTTAAGAACTTGCAACACAATTCTCAAATGGTCCACTTGTTCATTCTCACTCCTTGAATAGATCAAAATATCATTGATAAAGACAATCACAAACATGTCTAGGTATTGCCTAAACACTCTATTCACAAGTCCATAAATGTCGCCAGGGCATTTGTAAACCCAAATGACATAACCACAAATTCATAGTGACCATACCGGGTTCTAAAGTCCGTCTTTGGAATATCAACCTCTCTCACCCTCAATTGGTGATAACCCGAATTAAGATCAATCTTAGAAAAATAGCTAGCCCCTTGAAGTTGGTCAAACAAATCATCAATTCTCGGAAGGGGATATTTATTCTTGATGCCCACTTTATTTAATTATCGATAGTGATGCACATTCTAAGAGACCCATCCTTGTTTCTAACAAACAACACGGGAGCACCCTATGGAGAGATACTCGGTCGGATAAAACCCTTGTCTAGCAAATCCTTTAGCTGATCCTTCAACTCTTTTAACTCCACCAGAGCCATTCTATAAGGAGGAATAGAGATAGGTTGTGTATACAGAAGAAGGTCAATACCAAAATCTATTTCCTGCTCGGGAGGAATACCGGGCAAATCATCGGGGAAAACTTCTGGAACTCATGCACTACCGGAACTGACTCTAGATAAAGGGTTTTAGATTCAACATCCTTCACCCTAATAAGATGGTAAATACACCCTTTGGAGATCATCTTCCTAGCTTTAAGACAAGACACAAATCGACCTCTAGGTATATAATATCCCCCTTCCACTCTAAGATAGGCTCATTTGGAAATTAGAATCTAACCACACGAGTTCTACAATCGATAGAGGCATACCATGCATGCAACCAATCCATACCCAAAATCACAACAAAATTGAACACGTCTAACTCTACCAAATCCACCAAAGTAACTCTATGGGACAAGGAAATGAGATATCTTCTATAAACTCTTTTAGCCACCATCGAGACACCAACCGGGGTAGAAATTGAAAAAGGTTCTAATAACACTTCGGGGAGCATATCAAACTTCATAGCCACATAAGGTGTGACAAAGGACAAGGTAGCACATGGATCTAATAAGGCATATACATCAATAAGAAAGAGTTTTAACATAGCGGTGACCACATCCGGGGAGCTCTCTTGGTGACCTCGGGATCGAAGAGCATAAAAATGGTTTTGCTTTGGAGCATTGAAGTTTGAACAGCTAGGAGGAGCTTGCTTGCCTTTTATCCCATTGGCCGTAAGTGTTGGGAAATTCTTCAATTTATGGCCACCCTTACCACAACCAAAACAAACGTCGGTGCCGGCTATGCACTTACCATCATGATTCTTCCTACATTTTGCACTATTTGGCCTATTCACATAAGAGCCATCACTATTACCTCCATGAGTTTTAGGGTTAGACACCCTATCCTTGTTGAACTTTGGGGAAGCATTTGAGGAACCTTGGTTGGAGAACCTTTGTTTGAACTTTGGCCGACCTTGTCCATCAGACCTAGCATTGGAGAAATTCCCGTCACCGATTCTAGCTCTTTGCACCTCTCTATTATTTTCCTTAAGTTTCTTTTCTTCTATTTGTTGGGCATGCACCATGAGATGTGAAATATCCATATTCGGGATAAGCATTTCCATACAACATGATTTAACTACCATGTCAGACACTCCCATTACAAATTTATTCATCTTGGCCCTTGAATCTGCCACCATAGTTGGAGCATACTTGGATAATTGGGTGAACTTTAGAGCATACTCTTTCACACTCATACCTCCTTGACGAAGGTTAATGAACTCTTTCATCTTTGCTTCCTTCAACTCTAGGGGAAAGAATCTATCAAGAAGCACCACTTTAAACGATTCCCATTCTAATGGCCCGCTCCTACGGGTCTCTCACCCTTCCATCGATCATACAAAACTTGAGTCTCATCTTTTAGTTGGTAGGCGGCTAACTACGCCTTCTCCTCTGAAGACACCCCCATAATAGAAAGTACATTATAAACCTCATCGATAAATCTTTGAGGATTCTCTTCCACTTTGGAGCCACAAAATTTGGGAGGGTTCATTCTTGCGAAATCCCTAACCCTTGAGGTGGCCGAATTCATATTAGGATTCACATGAGTCACAACATCTCTATTGGACTGATCAATCACAACTTGAGCTTGAGTCGTCATAGATTGGGCCAACATTTGAAAAGCTGACCTAACCTCCATATCCGACATAGCCGAAGGATTAATAGGAGCTTGATTAACTTGAGGAGCTTCTTCATTCACATTGTCACCCTCCATTATTCTTGCATTAGCCCTTCATGTATTCATATCCTGAAGACACAAGAGAAGGATTAGGAGAGGTACTTTATAGAGCTAAACTCTATGTCACGACTTAAGAGTAATGAAAAAAGTGAAATTTCTTAAACATCTTATAGCTCTCATTCATAAATGTGGCGCACTTCACACTGATGAACAAGACTCTACTAGACGTGGCTTATGAGACATCATCCTAGAATCATTCTAAACCTTGTGCTATGATTACCAAGTTTGTCACGACCCAGGGGTACCCCCTAGATGTAACAAGGCACATAGAACCTCGAAAGGTACCATGTAAGCCACCTAGAATATCATAACATAAGCATAGAATAATAAAGAGTAAAAGTGTATTTCAAGTAAAAAAATTCATAAATGGAAAGCAGAAGTGTAGACTTGTCTCAATTTACCCATCTATTACAATAGTCACAATAAAAAGGGACATAGCCCATACATCGTAGTCCAAAAATAAATACAAGGAAATAAACTACTAAGTGAAAACATCCATCCTCGAACCATGAGGATTCACCAACAAGCTAGGATAAATGAGAAATTCCAAGCTTTAGCCACAATGAGGACCACATTGAGAACCGGACCCTACACTTGGGGAAAATGTTGGAAAATATTGGTTAGTGCAATTGCAAAATTGCACTAAGTATGATAGTCTTGCATAAAAACCTTGAAACCATGCTAAAATGGACATTTTAGTTGAATGCATGCAATTTACTAAGTTAAATCATCATTTTGAAGAAAATGGAAAAGCATAAGTCATAAGCATATTCATTACATAACTTATCATATCATAAGAGAAACATCCCATAAGTACCCTCCAAGAATACTTGTGAAACACATGAATAAGATCCCATAATCTCACCCATACTAAGTAAAGCTTCTTGAGTGGCCATAGTTCATTATTCATATTCTTGTCATAGTGGGAATAAGCTTTAACCGACATAGACCATGTTAGCTTTACATGGAATCCGGTGTTACCCGCACCGAAAAGGGTTGTCCTACTTGCCTAAGGTAAGACCATCATTTGTTAGCTTTAGGTGGATCCACTAGCTAAATATCCTACGGGGGCACGTAGTTTATGGGATAAGGAGTTGTTACTAGATACCCGACCTTTCTTAAAGAGGGAGGTTCCATCTCATTAGATTACTTCTAGAAACCCGACCTTTCTTAACGGGGGAGCTTCCATCTCATATTCAATATCCACTCGGTGCTAAGCATTTATCCCATGGAGTACTTATTAAGTCATAACTTGTTTCATTACGATAGCTTATAAGATCATGCGTGATAATAACCTTTCACCGTCTATGTCTATATATAACATTAGATTCAATTAGGTGAGAATTGCCTTTCAACCTAGAATCTACATTATGTGAGAAAACCTTTCACATTATGTTCATTATGTGTTCATGAGAATATCCTTTCAATCAACACAACAACATTATCATAATCATGGACACTTGACTCTCAAAGTGTTCTTAAAGCATAAACATAACCTTCATAAAACATGCATAATATTATAGCTGGCCTTTTCGAAGGTCAAAGCTCATATCAAATCAACACATCTAGAATTACTACATTATACATGGATAATAACATGATTCAAATAACTCAATTACTACAAGCGTAATCTCATAATATCCTTCTCTCATCAATTCACCCACATCACAAGGTCATAAATTGGGAATATGGGGATTTATTAGATTCTTGGGCATTTCAACATAAAAACCATAATAAATCTTCAAATAAATCATAATATATCGTAATTAAATCATTAGAATCATTTTTGAAATTGAGTTTGGAGGGACTCCATGGATGAAGACTATCCATGGATGAAGGACTACCATACCTTAGCTATGTATTTCAATGAAATTGAGAAGAAAACCTTGCTCCTTCAACCCTATCTCCAACTTCCTTGAAGTTCTAGAGAGATTTTTTTTGGTGGAGAGTATGTTTTTAGTTGGAATTTCGGAATAATGAGGAAGATGACTAAATTTAAGGGTCTTAATATTGATGAAAACTGGAAAACCCCAAAGTGCCCCTAACTAATTCCTCAAAATAGTCTACATGTGACCACCCACAACCTCACGACCACGGTCCATGGATGGATCCACGTGGCATGCTAGTGAACTGTGGGTGGGTGTCTGTAGCCTATTTCTGGGACCTTGACTCACGACTCCTCACTGACGGGTCGTGGTTAGACCTACGACCCGTTCTAGTGAAGCGTGGTCTAGGTTCAGAGACTTGGTTTTCAGGGTCTTGACCCACGACCCCTCACCCACGAGCGTAGTCTGACCCACGAGGCGTGGGTTCCCTCCGTTGGTCACTGCCCAGGCAACTTCTAAGGGTCTCCCTCAAGGACCCATGGTTGGTCCTTGGGGGTCGTACCTTGATGTTCTAACATGAAGTCCTATATTTTTAGGTACGGGGAGGTACGTTACGACTCTAACCCTCATGTTAAGCTCTAGTTTAGCCTACTAGTTTCCAGAGTGTTATACCAACAAGTGAGTTGGGGTATATTAAAGAATGAGCACAATACCAAATAAACAAAAGGCAATAAAAATAAAATAAAAATGAGAGGCATTGGCACTAAACAGATCAGAGTAGGGTTAGATGGAATGTTTACTAGGTGGCCATCTGGCGAAGAGTTGCGGAGGCCGCCGAACCAATCGGCAAACTGCCAAACTGCCAAACTGCCTGCAACTCACCGAAATATCCAAACTACTACCGCTCCAATCTAGGTAGAAGGGCGATCGAGATCGGGTACGCCAAACATTATCGGCGCATCGCCTAGTGTGTGCAAAACATTACCGAGTGGTCTGGATATATCACTAAATATTTCAACATCTCAACTCACTTTTGATGCCACAAAAGTGACCAAAGTCGTGATAACCAAATCCACTTGGCGGTTTGCCGAAATAGTCCTGGCATCGCAGAATCACCCATACCTGCACATTCAACACACATTATTCAAAACCACTAATGGTTGGGTTGCCTCCCAAGAAGCTCTTTATTTAACGTCGTGGCACGACATGGAAATGCTTTCAAGAATCTTCCAAATACACAACTTCGATCACTGAAATATCATGGCATTCTCCAAAATATAACTTCAAGCATTGCCCATTTACCTTGAAGGCTGGACCTTCCTTACCTTCAACTTCAATGGCCCCATTCGTGAAAACTCGTGTCACTTTAAATGGTCAAGTAGGTGATGCACCTACTTATGTACATCAAGCTGCTCAAAAGGTCAAAGTAGGTGATTCACCTACTTGCCATTTTCCTTAGTTGGGCTTAACTTACATTGGGTCTTGGAAGATTTGACTGTTGGTTTTTAATTTCATTTTCATTTTATTTATCTTAGTTTGGGCCTCATGTGAGTCCATTAACATAGGGCTAAATCTGATCCATTGTATCCCTTAATTCTTCTAATCAAGTTGGGCCAAAATTCGTGCAAGTAGGTAGTAGTGTTCTTGGCCCAATATGTTCAAAATAATCTTAGTAGGTGATGCACCTACTTGGTCATTTAAGCTTATCAATAAGTCTATGTAGGTAATGCACCTAGTTGTCACCTACTAGCTTACTTATGTCAAGCAAGCAGCTCATTTATTTTAACCCATTCTGTAAATATTAATACCTTTTGCCTTAGCTTAGCACTTAGATTTTAACTTTAAACTCAATTACCACCATATTGTCTCGAGTTTAAATACTTCCATCGCAGTAAACTTGGAGTATACATGCTGAAACGGGCAAGACATCGCATCACCTTCCAAGCTAGTTTAAACAAATATTAATCATATAAGAAACATGCTCCAATAGAACTAGCTTATGTTTAATACAGGGTGTTACAGAAGCATCGGAGAGAAATGGTGCCAACAGCCCTTTCAAGTCGTCTAATGACTTGGTCTTGAGCTGAGTAGTCAACGTATGGACTATCCGAACTGTGCAAGCAAGCAACTCATTTATGTACGTTTCGTTGCATTTGACTTTCTTCCAACAAAACTCAATAAACTGTAATAGTGTTGCTGATCCAGCTTTCTTCTTCCCTTTCGGGAGCAACCGTGCATAGCTCTAGTGGAACTATTTGACCCACGTAGCCTCAGTAATGTCGCCGACACACTCGGTGATGCGCTGAATAGCTTTTGGCCCGCCGAAGTTACCAGAACTCCACCCATTTAGTTGGTCCAAAAGGCGATCAACATCGAGCTCTCCAAACTACTCGGCGATGCACCAAGTGGGTTCTGACTTCGCCCATTTTTCTATTTTCCCAAACTTTGAATTTTCAACCTGCATATCCAACAAACATTATTCAAATGAAAAAAAGTAAAAATTGGGTTGCCTTCTAAGAAGAACCTTATTTAACATTGTTGCACGATGTGGCCATGGGATCATGTATCATTTTTTGGGTTCACCAATGTATCACTTGGGAGCCCCCCCTTTTGGCCTTGAATTTAAATGAGTCGAGATTTGGCCCATATGTGTTTCCAACTGCTTAATGGATACTGAGTGTGATGTGACCATTTCATTAAGAGAAGAGAGGTCATCTTTCATTTCCTTTAGCACCTTGTTCGATCCTACCACTTTGTTCAAAATACGATTAAGAATATCCTTGGTGCGGAAATTTTTAGGATCATCCCTTTGTTCTTTTGGCTTTTAACGTTCGTGAGGAGGCACATAGCGATCTTTGTCCCCATCTCTATCTCTCCAGTTTCTGCCACGGTCACGCCATTCATGATCTCTATCTCTGCAACCATCATCTCGATCTCTATTACAACCTTGATTTCCGCCCGACCTTGGTTAGTTCGGATGCAAAGTTTTTCAAGAAAGATACTTCTTCATTGTACATGGCCTCAACGTGTGCTTTATCGGTATTTACACCACTATTAATACCGACCGCATTCATAGCCTTGCAACCACTTCCCGTGACATGTGTCATCAATAGGTCCATTTGGGCCATCATTTTGTCCATATTTTCATCTCGCTCTTGGTTCTTTTTCATTTGTTCCTTTGTCTGCCCAAAATTCAAAGGAGTCATCTGATCTTCTGTTGTTTACCATGGACGGTTAATTTTCATCATCTCATTAAGGAGGGCTGATGCTCTGTCAAACGGTTGTCTCATGATTCCACCTCAAATGAGCTAGTCTGCAATACCTTTGTTGACCATGTCAAGGCTCCGATAGAAATATTGCAATAACACATTGTCCGATAGCCCATGAGTTGGACATTGGAGCAGCAACTTTTGGAACCTTAACCATGTCTCATGGATAAGTTTGCCATCGACTCGCTTGAAGTTCTGAATATCCCTCAACTTAACCATCTTCGAAGGAGGGAAAAACCTTTCATAAAACACCTTGGTGAGCTCCTCCTAGAAGTAATTGAGTCCCTTGGTAGTTCGGTCAACCACTTTGTTGCTTCACCCCTTAGAGAGAAGGGAAAAAAACGGAGTCGGAATGACTCTTGAATAATGTTGGCCCACACACATCCACAGAGTTTTAGATGTGGTCATGAGGGTCCTCATGGGCAAGTCCTCCAAAGAGACCCTTTATTTGCAACAACTGCAACATTGTGCTGGTCACATGAAACACCGCATTGCTCACAATTAGAGGCAATCAAATAGCACCCGCAGTTCCCAACTAATCCTCATTGACATTATGCAAATTCCTGATGCCACCGTTGTTCCCAAGTTAACTGGCGTTGCTCCCATTTACACTCATCTCTTCACCTATTTTAAAGCAGCCAATAAGTACACAAATAAGATAATTGAACTACAACAAAATCAGTTCACAACTATACTTCAATAAAAGAATTCTAAACACCACTCTGTGGCAGCGGCATTATTTTTGATAACGCTGAACTACACTTCATCCAATTCTAAGTGTATGCGGTCGCTAACAAGTATAAAACCAACTAAGAGTTACGGTCGATTCCATAGAAAGTGATACATTAAAGAATTTGATTAAGAAGTAAAGATGTGTCCTAATTGTTTGTAGAGGTGACACCTTCACAACATTAAAACAAATCACAAAGTTTCAACGATTAATATCAAATGGGGGGATTTGGGTAACCAATTGAAGACAACTAACACAGAAAGTAAACAAGTAGAGATTAGACCTTAGGAGTGTGGTAAGTTGAATGTTAATTTCACGTAATGGGTGATTACTAGTTACTCAAAGGTGTTGATTCTCAGTGGGTAAGCTAGGTTTTGAGTGCAATAGCCATTTCTCAATCAACATTTGCGTTTCAAGTAAGTTGTTTCGAACCTCAACGAGGATAACACAACCAAACAACCTAATTCCTTTAATTAATCCACTCTTTCAAGCTGGATTAGTAAAGACGCAATCAAACCCACTTTCTCAAGATATATTCTTAAAGATGCAATCAATACAATTATCAATTAATAATTCTACTCTATTACGTCTTCCTCAAGCAAGCATAGAGAACTAAGCTAGAATTGTATTTGCAACTACAATTTCTCAATTAAAACATGAACAATTAATTGAACCCATTTCAAAACAACATTAAAATCAGTAACTAGCAAAACCCATTAGCTAATTAATGCATTCAACTGCATAACCACACCCCCCAAGGAAAGGGGTTTTAGCTAAGCATAGTGAAAAATAACAAATCATTACCAACAAAGTTTTCCATCTGATTTGCTAATGATCTGCAATTCCCAAATGCTGAAATTAAAGCTAAAAATTTCACAATCTCTAAATATCTACTCAAAATATAAGGACAATGTTCTAGAATGTAAAATCTCAAAAACCCAGAGGCAAAAAATGTGTGAACTCCTTTTCTTCTTTCAAAATTTGTATTTATACGTATTTCAGCATGGAGTCAACTCGGCGAAGTAAGCAGGGTTCGCTGACCAGTTCAACAATCCGCCGAGTAGCTCCCCTTCTCGCTATTTGGTTTGGCTCTTTCATCAAATTATTCTGGAACTTTCGGTGAGCTAGATTGCCATCATAGATCCTTTTGGCGCGTCGTCAATTTGCCCATTTGCTCGCCAAGTTGGTGTTGTACATGGGCTATTTTGCTGGAACTTTAGGCAAGCTGAATATCCACTCAGCGAGTCACCAAGTGGCTTTGCCGAGTTCCAACTTTACTTCCCTTCAATGTTTTCAGCTTTTTCATTCCTTTTTGCATCATAATGTCCTTGCCTCACTCTTGAGCCTTCATTGCTACACATCAACATATTAACATCAACTATGAGCATAAAATATGCATTGAGGACACTAAATCATTGAATAATAAGTCCTAAATGAGCCGAAATCCTTGACTCATCAAAGGGGATAAAATCTATTTAGTTCCAAACAAGCACTAGGAACTAAGGAAGGGAAAGGTTGATCCCTTCGATGATTATCTACCTTATTCCTAGCAACCGAATGTCAATCTCTTCTCCTATGATCCATCTTTCCACAACCAAAACATGCATTTGAACCGGCTAGACACTCACACTTGTGTCTTCTTCCACACTCCCTACATTTGGACACCATTTACTCACTAGAACCTTTACCTTGAGAATGATTTCCTCCACCAGACCTTGAATGTGAAAAATAACAATTATGCCTTCTTGCCCTCTTCGAATCCCTAGTCTTCTCTTTAATATTTTCTTCTTCTATTTGGTGTGCATGAACCATCAAATGGGATACATTCATCTCCTTAACAAGCATGGCAGTTAGGCATTCTTTGACCAATATGTCAGAAGCACATGACACAAATTTACTCATCCTTGCACTTGGATCGGCAACCATAATTGGAGCATATTTAGACAATTGCGTGAATTTCAGAGCATACCCATTCACACTCATATCCCCCTTACGAAGGTTATTGAACTCAAATTCCTTTGCCTCCCTCATCTAGAGGGGAAAGAACCTATGAAGAAAAGAAACCTTAAATTTCTATCTATCAAGATGACCCGCATCTACCACCTTTTGCTCCTTCCATTGGTTGAATCACACTTGAGCAACACCCTTAAGTTGATAAGAGGTCAATACCGCCTTTTCAACCGACATTACTCCCATGATACACCTCATCAATGAACTCTTGAGGATTTTCTTCGACTTTAGACCAATGAATTTTCGAAGGATTCATCCTAGTAAAGTCCCTCACTCTATTTGTGATTGTACCCACCCTTCGGTTCATGAGAGCCACAACCTCTCTATTTGCTTGAGCCATCATAGTCGGGGCCAATGCGTGAAATGCAGCTCGAAACTCATCATTAGTCACTTGATCGGCCGAAGGGTTGATCGACACTTGGGGAACCTCTTGCCTCAGATTTTCATGAATATTTCTTCTCACCAAATTCCTTCGTGGAGGCATATTCTGAAAATCATAGAATTAGGATTAGGAGAGAGACTTATAGAGTTAAACTCTATCGAACGAATTTTAGAGACATGAAAAAAGTGGAATTTCCTAAACATCTTATAGCCTCTTATTCAAAAATGTGGAGCGCTTCACACTCATGAACAAGACTCTACTCGACGTGGCTTATGAGACATCCCAGGACCTTTCTAAACCTTGTGCTTTGCATACCAAGTTTGTGATGACCCAAAGTATCCCCTAGAGGTGACATGGCGTATAAGACCCTAAAAGGCCCTACACAAGCGACTTAGCATAAATCATACAAGATAGTAGCATTGAAAGAGGTCAAAAGATAGTTTTATATCATACTGAGTTTAATAAAACACGGAAGTCTAACATAATCTCAAAGCCATCTATTACATCAAGAGTGATTGAGATGTAACCCATACATAACATACAACATCTGAAAGAAAAAACAATAAGCAATAAAGGGTTTGGTTCTCAAAACCTGAGGATTCACAACTACTCAGAAGCTACTAAGGTGATCACCAACCACGAGGATGCAGAATAAGAGTACCAGACCCTACATTAGTGAAACAATGTAGGCAAAAGTATGCGGGAGTACAAAAAATGTACCAAGTATGATAGCAATACATAAGAGTTATGTAATCATGCTAAAATGACTTTTCTTGATATGCAATGAGCAAATTAAACCATAAGATAAAAGGGTTAAAAATATAAATCATGATCATGGTCAATGCAAGTTAAATCATGTTTAAAACACATATGATATAATTTAAAAGTAACTTTTGTTCATTATTGTGGAAAGTATCCATTAACCAACATAGACAATGTGAGCTATAACATGGAATCTAGTGTACTCCTCCCACACAATAAAGAGAGTATCCTACTTGCCAAGGTATGTACCATGAACTTCTAGCTTACATGGATCCACTAGCTAAAATTTTAAGACCATCATAGTCTATCTAAGACAATAATCCTATGGTGGCACATAGTTATGGGACATGGGTAGTGTCCACTTGTCCACTCGGTTCTAAGCATAAATCTCACGGAATAATTATTAATCTTAACTTGTCTTATCATTATGGGACATGGGTAATCGCCGCTTGTCTCATAATCCATGGAAAGGCACAATTAAGCAACCAATCCAAGCTACAAACATTATAGAGTAGCTCCTTAGACCATGCGTGAGAAAACCTTTCACAATCCATGATCATTTCATAATAGCTTTTAAGTTCCATAGTCATTTACCCCATGGTAGAAATGCCCTATTACTAATGTATATAGTTTTAAAAGCGTGATCTATGATCATTGATGGAATATTCGGATATCATACTTATCAAGACCTAATTTAGGAAAATAGCCAGAAAGCATTGAGGGAAAATCTATATGACATTCATGTCATGTGGCCAAGCTTCATGGAACATATAGATACCTCATCTATAAGCTTACTTGAGTCATAAGCATTACTTTCATAAAATATGCATTTTTCAATAATTCCTGTTTTTCTAAGTCCAAGCATCCTCAAATTCATTCACACCAATTTCATAAAAAAGGCATGCATATGTTCATAAATTCATGTTTCATGGTTCATAGTAAAAATCATGGATATTGAATGGTTTCATGGTAATTCAACTTAGAAACATGTAAGTACTTTGATTCATGCATAATAAGACATAAAACAATCAATTGGATGAACTTTGAAAGGAACTCATGATAATTGAATAAAACCATAATTTTATTTGGAAACCTAACTTTACAAAATTGGAGAACTTAGAATCCTATGGAGGAAAGATCTCTATAGGTGAAGACTATCATATATTGATGCCAAGATCTTGAAATTAATGGAGGATTTGGAGACTTGATCTTGAAAGCCTGGACTTCTTCTTCATCCTTAGAGAGAGAAATGTTTTAGAGGATGAACTTGATCAACTTTGGGGGAATTTAGGAGAATGAATTGAATTAGGTGATTTTGGGGGGTATAAGTGTTTATATAGGGCCTAGAGTAGAAGGTGAAACGACATTGTATTGAGTTAAAATAATTAGAAAAAGACTGAAAAGCCCCTTTAAAATAAATGTCGAACCCTCACTGACGGGCTGACCTACGGTCAGTAGGTCATACCACGGACCATCCTGTTCGATCGTTGGTGGTTTCGAAGACCACAATTTTTAGACCTTCCACGATGGGACCCCATGTACGGTCCGTGGGTCCACTTACGGACCGTACACAGCATCCGTGGGTCCTAAATTTTGATCCTAAAATTTTACAAAGTCTATGGCTCATCTACAAGACCTACCTACGACTCATGCATTAAATGAAAGACCGTCCTGGTGAATGGTTAAATTGTATCGGGAATGGCCATTTTCTGAACTTTTGAACTTGCCGACCACGGTTCCACCTACAGTCTGTGGTCCAACCTACAGACCATCGGTGGTTTTGTCGAAACTGGCACAAGATTTTTAGAGACCAAAATTTTTCCTTCTTTTTGAATCCGAGGTGTTACAATATCTCCCCCTTGGAAAAATTCATCCTTGAATGAGATTGAAGACATCATAAGGTGGGTAGGAACTGGACCTAGCAGCCCAACATGAATGCAATCACATAAATGCACATATCCGAGGAGGTAACTTCAACTCCAAGCTAAAGAATGTTTAAAACATCTTTTCATAAGCTCTATATGCAACTCATACTCAAATGCACATAATTATGAAGCAATCAATAAAGAAAAACCATATCTTCAAAAAATCAAAATTTTCATGAGCATGTATGCATGAGGAAACATGGGAATGACTAAAACACAAGAATCCTAAAATGTGAACCACGAGGGCCTTAGGCCTCAAGCTAGACCCAAAGATAGAAGGAAAATATAGGGATACTAAGACATCTCGTTGCTTTCGAATCTTCACTTTCACGACCCAGGGGCACCCCGTAGATGTAACATGGTATACAAGACCCCGAGAGGCCTCATATAAGCCACTTAGGTTTCATAGGCAAAATAATAGAAATCAACAAGATTTAAAAGATTTTCAAACATAACCAATGTTTTTAATTGCAAAGTGAAAGTTTAATACACTTGTATCAAAAACCATCTAATACAATAGAATCTCGGAACACAACCCATACAACATAGTTCAAAACTCAAATGAAAAAAACATAAAGAAAGTAGTGCCAAATCCTCGGATGAATGAGGACTCATTTATCTTCAACTCTTCTTCTAGTATAGATCCTAGCCACAGGAATGAGAATCGGGAACGCCAGACCCTACATTTGGATAAGAAATGTAGGCAAGAGAATGCGTTTGTACAAAAATGTACTAAATATGATAACTTGCATTAAAATAACATAAACGTTAGTCAACATAAGTCATAAAGTATAATCAATGCACA
Source organism: Solanum chiquidenum (assembly GCA_029582725.1). Taxonomy (NCBI): domain Eukaryota; kingdom Viridiplantae; phylum Streptophyta; class Magnoliopsida; order Solanales; family Solanaceae; genus Solanum; species Solanum chiquidenum. The sequence continues at coordinate 24,889 of JAJOOS010013813.1, forward strand.
TAATAGATCATTTCACATATAGGGAGTACTTCTTGAAGTAACCTCAATTCATACTTAGTCAAGACATGGGTAACCACCACTAGTCTTACTTATCATAGAAGGCAAACTCAAGCAACAATCCAAGCTCATGACCTATCATGACATATCCTAGCTTAACTTTGAAGGACATGGGAATCGCCTCTTGCCTTACTATAAAGGAACACGCCTTTAGCCCTTCTTACCTTGGGATCATGGGTAGTCGCCTCTTGTCCTTTCATCATGTGACATGGGTATTCTCCTCTTGTATTTCTATCATATGACATGGATACTCGCCTCTTGTCGTTTACTTGGGATCATGGGTATTCACCTCTAGTTTGACTTTAAGGAGTATGGGTAATCGCCTCATATTTTTCTCATTAGGGTCAAGGGTAATCACCTCTAGCCTCATCTCATTTTCATAATTCCTAAGCTTAGATTTACTTTTGGTGAGAAATCCTTTCAACCTAGAATCATTCAATGTGAGAAAACCTTTCACATCCATACATAAGAAAAATCATGTGGGAAAGATCCTTTCCACAATAATTACATCAATAATCAACAATTCATAACATATGCTTCACTCTCAAAGCAATACCTATCATAATCATCACATATGCTTCAATATCAAAGCAATACATATCACATCTTATTTATCCTATAAGAATGCACATAAATCCATAAATTCTCCTTCCATAGAGTAAAACCCATTTACATCAATTTCATCTTAGAAACATGGGTAAACATGGGAACATGTAAATTCATCATAAAAGCATAGAATCCTATCAATTCATGCACAAAAAATCATAATTCAATCACTTGAATCAACATTCATAAAGACCCATTACTTAGAAGAAAACCCTAACTCAAATTGGGGGGATTTCCACTTTTTCAATTGGAAGAAGTTAGGGGCTCCATGGATGCAAAGATTCAATGGATGAAAAGCTATCATACCTTTCTATCAAAACCCACAAACAATTGAAGAATGGATACTTGACCTTGAGTTCTAGCTTCAACCCTTCTTCTTCTTTAAGTTTCTAGAGAGAGAAATATTTTGGAGAGGAAGAACCCAATTACTTTGGTGGAAAGAGAATTACTTTAATGGGTATGTTTTGGGGTTGAAATCACTTATATAGGGTCCTAGGCATGGTTAAAATGACATAGTATTGTTTTAAAGAAATTTGAAAAGACCCAAAAGCCCCTGAACTTACAACCGGCTGAACCCCTCACGCCACCGTCAAGGACCACACGACCCATTGTGTCAGTCGTGGTCCTTGGCCTGTGGCTTGCAAATCTTCCCCAAAAACCCATGCACCCCATGACCCCTTCCACGAGTTGTCTTCGACTCTCACGAGCCATCAAGTGGCTCGTGTGGAGGGTCAACATTTTTGGTAGCTACTACCTCCTCTCCACGGCCATCACCATGGCTCGTTGGGATCTTCACGAGTCGTGTGGGTGCTCTTGGGAGGGGAGCCTTCTTGGCTCAAATCTGTGAGCCACAATGGGCTACAACACGCCTCGTGGTGCCATTCATGGCCTATCTGGGCCTTTTTGAAGGGTGCCCAGGCTCAAGTCCTTGGCTTGTGACTTCTCACTAATCCCCTTGTGTAGTCTACTAGATTCCGAGGTGTTATATTCACATACCAAACCATAACAAGGAACTCTTCCAAAATACATATAGTTCTACTCACATATTTCAACCATGAAGCACACTATATCCCCCTTGTGAGAAAACCTCACTAACCCCTTTCAAATCCATCTCCCACTACGTAAGCATAACCCAAAAGTCTTAACAACCACGAAACCTTTGATACAAGTAAATACTTAAGAAGTATCCATAAGGATTTCAAGGTTAACTTCTAACACAATAACCATACATGGAGTCTTACCATAGCCAACGAAACTACCAACATCAAACAATGAATAACCACAAGCTTAAATCCCATAACTTACCAATTACCGCATCCGGGGAACCCTTATGATCTTATCGAGTCTGAAGAGATTAAAACCTATTTAGTTCCTGAAAACCACTAGGATCTTAGGAAGGGAAGGTTTGAGCCCATCGACATTTATCTACCTTATTCCTAGCAACCGAATGACAATAATCTCTTATCTTATGATCTATCTTTCCATAACCAAAACATGCATTTAAACCGGCTAAACACTCACCCTTATGTCTTCTTCCACACTCCCTACATTCGAACACCATTTACTCACTAGAACCCTTACCTTGAGAACGATTTCCTCCACCGGACCATGAATGTAAAAAAATCACTGTTATCCCTTCTTGCCTTCTTAGAATCCCTAGTCTTGTCCTTCAGCTTTCCTTCTTCTATTTGTTGTGCATGAACAATCAAATGTGAGACATCCATTTCCTTAACAAGCATGGTGGTTAGGCATTCTTTGTCCACTAAGTCCAAAGCACACGAAACAAATTTACTCATCCTTGCCTTTGGGTCGGCAACCATAATTGGAGCATATTTAGACAATTGTGTGAATTTGAAAGCATACTCTTTCACACTCATATCCCCTTGACGAAGGTTATTGAAATCAAGTACATTTGCCTCCTTCATCTCTGGGGAAAGAATTTATCAAAAAAAGCAACCTTAGATTTCTCCCAATAAATAAGACCCTCATCTACCGCCCTCTTTTTCTTTGGTTGAACCACACTTGAGCAACACCTTAAGTTGATAAGCGGCAAATTCCATCTTTTCCACCAGTGTCACTCCATGATTATCAACACATCATACACCTCATCATTGAATACTTGACGATCTTCCTCGACTTTAGACCCATGAAATTCTGGAGGATTCATCCTAGTAAAGTCCCTCACTCTAGTTGTGGACATACCCACCCTTGGGTTCATGGAAGCCACAACCTCTCTATTTGCTAGAGGCCTCAAAACTTGGGCCAATGCATGAAATGCAGCTCGAAACTCATCATTTGTCACATCCCAAGGGTACATCCTAGACGTAACATGGCATACAAGACCCCGAGAGGCCTCATATAAGCCACTTAGCTTTCATAACATAAGATAATAGAAATGAGCGGAAATTTAAACATTTTTCGACCAACATCAATGTTTTATATCAAAAAGTGGAAGTCTATTACACTTTGTCTCAAACCATCTAAAACATGAATATCTTGGACACAACCCATACAATAGTGTTAAAAAAAAAAGAACATAAGAGAAATGGTGGCTATATCCTCGAATTCTATAAGGACTCACCAATCTTCAAGTCTTGATCTCCTAATATCCTTGCCATGGAAATGAGAGTCAATATCATCGAACCCTACATTTGGATAATAAATGTGGGCAAGAGTATGCGTTAGTACAAAAATGTACTAAATATGATAGCTTGCATAAAAATAACATAAACATAAAAGTTAGACAATAACGGTCACAAGGCATAATCAATGCACATAATAGAACATATCAACATAGGAGGAATACTTCTTGAAGTAACCTCAAATCATCCTTACTCATCATGGAAGGCAACTCAAGCAACCATCCAAGCTCATTATTCATCGTAACATAGTCTAGCTTATCTTTGATAGACATGGGGAATCACCTCTTTGCCTTACTACAAAGGAATATGGGTAGTCTCCTCTAGTCCTTCTTAAGATATGGATCATGGGTACTCGTCTCTTGTCCAACAACATGTGACATGGGTATTCACCTCTTGTCATTCTATTAGGATCATGGGTATTCGCCTCTTGTTCAATCATATCTTAAGAACATGGGGATTCACCTTTGTTCAACTTTAAGGAATAAGGGTAATCTCCTCTTTATTCTACTTCATGGAATACGGGTAATTGCCTCATATCCATCTAATTTAGAGATCATGGGTAATCGTCTCTAGTCTCATCAGGTTTTTAGTCTTTAGCATTAGATTCATTTTAGGTGAGCAATCCTTTCAATCTAGAATCATTCAATGTGAGAAAGATTTTCACATTTATAATCATAAGCAAGTCATGTGGGAACTATCCCTTCCACAACAATTACATTTGTAGTAAACTATTGACAACATAAGCTTTATTCTCAAAGCACTATATCTCATACTCATTCTATATGCTTAATCTCATGCAATTCAATATCATAATCATTTCATAATCTTCAATTATAATGTATTTCATCAATCCTAGATTGAATACATCTAAACCCATAAATTCTCCTTTCATGGCATAAAACCCATCTACATCAACTTCATCATTCTAGACATGGGTTATGCATGGGTATATGTAAATTCATCCTAAAAAAATGTGTTCATATCAATTAAATCATAAACAATCATTTGGATCAACATTCATCAATACCCACAACATTGGAAGAAAACCCTAACTCAAATTGGGGAATTTCATCTTCTTAATTTGGGATTATTAGGGACTTAATGGATGAAAGGATTCCATGGATGAAAAGTCATCATACCTTGATGACAAATCCCACAAATGCTTGAGGAATGGATACTTGACCTTTATCCTAGGTCCAACTCTTTCTTCTTCTTTAAGTTTTAGAGAGAGAAATATTTGAGAGGAAGACTTTGGGAGTTCTTTTGGTGAATTTTAGAGAATGAGTTGAATGAACTAATTTGGGGGTTGAAATTACTTATATGAGGGTCCTAGACATAGGCAAAACGACGTAGTATCAATAAAAAATAATTTTGAAAAAAGACTCAATTACCCCTAAAGATAACCGCCAGCTACTGACCCACGGGTACTGACTAACAGACCGTGGTCTGACCGATGGCTCAACCTGGTGGTCCGTCACTTTGGGTCAGAAACCCTGAACTTGGGGTCTTGGACGACGGACCCTGGACCACTGACCGTGGTCTGACCGACGATTTATTGGTCAGGCCGTGATTCCCAGATCTCTGGACAAATTTGGGTGCCCAGTCCACGGACCCCCACCTACGGTCTGTGGTACTACCCACGGGCCATGGGTGGCCCTCATGACTGGCACCTGCAACTTCTCAAATCTTGCTATCTTGCCCTCTTTCGGATCTGGGGTGTTACATTATCTCCCCCTTGGGAACATTCATCTTTGAATGGAATTTTAGACCCCTTCTCAAAAGAAGAGACTCAATATTAGCTGCCCATCATGCACACAACTCATCTAAATGCACATAACTAATTAAGGAGGAACTTCATTTCCAAGATAAACATACTCAATGCATCTCAAGGGAAGGTAGGAACTACATATAGCAACATAACATACATGAAGTTTCAAATTTTACTCATCTTGAAGGAGGAACTACTTTCTCCAAGAAAACAACATGCTCAACACAATCTCATGGAGCTCATTTGCAATTCATTCTCAAAAAGCATAGCTGAAGCATATTCATCAATTCATCTCATGAAGTCTACAGGTAATTCATACTCAATGCACTTACAACATGAGGAAAATTAATCATATAAATTCATTTTCTTTCAAAACACAAGTTTTCATCAACATGCATAACATAAGGAAATCATGGGAATATCAAAACACACATGACTTCGAACAAGGAGCAAACCATGAGGAACTCATTACCTCAAGCTAGAGTAGGAGTAGAAGAAAAAAGATGAGGATATCGGGACATCATATCAGCCTCCGCCTCCCAAGTAGCATCCTCAACTAAATGATTACTCCATAATACTTTCACGGAAGCAACTTTCTTGTTTCTCAACTTCTTAACTTGCCGGTTGATATTTGCATAATCAAGACACAACTTCCGATGCAAGTGTCGATGATCGTACGATAGTAAAGTAACCCAACCAAGGGTTGGGGTCGAGTCCTAAGGGAGTGGGCTTGAGAATTAGTAGAAAAATAAAATTAAGTTCTAATTATTCGTCGCTATAAACATTTTCGAATATAAACATGTTAAATCTAAGGGGTGACGCAAATGTCAATTAACAATGGGGATTTTGTCACAAGTAAGTAGAAACAACAAAAATGCAAAGAGTACTAATCAAGGAGATGGGGTTCTTGGGATGTTATAGGAATACGGGAAAAACTAAACTATTGGGTACATGTTTTTGACAATAAATTTGTTGAATATTTGTGACTAGGCTAGACTATATAGGGGGTAAATTCTCTCTCGAGCAACTTACCCCGAATCAAATGGGTTCCTCTCGGACATCCACTTTCCGCATGAAGAGCAGCCTTCGCCTTAGCCCACTCACTCTCTCAAGCTGAGTGTGTGGGAATGAGACTAGGGTTCACTCTCCCAAGCTGAACCTCATGTCGACCCAATCCCACCGACCATCAATTTAGTAGTCTTAGTTTTACGATCTCTCTCTCTCGAAAGCCAAAAACACAAAGGTGAAATCGTATTTGCAACTACAATTTCATTAAGTTCCACCATAAATACTAAATGAAATCACATCTAAAAAACAAATAAATCATCAACAAGCAAGATCCAACAGATAATCTAACCAATATTCACAAAATCACACTCCAAGAATTGGAGTTTTAGCTAGACATGTAAAATAGATAGAAATTTATACTAAAAATAGTTTGTATTCAAATAGGTATGAAGATATAAGTGTCAAAACAAGCCAAGATTGAAGAATCTACAAGACCCAAGTCCAATTTCTTGGAGTTGAAACCCTTTGAATCTTCAAGTTATTCAAAACCCTCTCCAAACATAGAACTCAAAAGTCTATATTAAAAATTCTATATTAATAAATATGATACTAAACTACAACTCTTCAACGAGTATTTATAGTTTTCAAAAATCTGTGCTGCAACGGATCATTCGGCGTTATTAGTCGAGATCACCGATCAACTCGGTGATCCGCCCTTTGGTAGGTTTCATCGCCGTCTTGCTCTATCTTTCAGCATCGTCGTGTTTGGATTATTGGGTGACATAGTACAACTTTGCAGAACTGCTCGGCGATACGCCGACTGCTCCTGTTCTATGCCGATTTGATCCTTTCCTTCAGGGCACAACACACTGGAACAAAAGGCGAGGATAAGACATTTTGTCGACTCACCGAATGGGTTCGGTGATTCTCAGATCTTAATTTCTTCGATCTTTCAGCTACTTTTGTTCCTTTTTGCTAAGTAGTGTCTATGATTTCCCTCAAACTTTAAATACCTGAAACCTAAGGGTTTTCATCAGATATTGAAAAAAAAAATGCATTTGAGGACACTAATTCTATCAAAATATAGCCCTAAATGAGTCAAATTTGTGGGCTCATCAACACCCTCAACTTAAACTTTTGCTTGTCCTCAAGCAAACTCAAGTTCAGCCATTCAAAAAGGGTGTCTCGAACAGTGCTACACAAGACTCAATCATGAATGCACACAACAAGACACAATTTACTTATGCAAAGATCAAATGTGCACTCAAAGATTCAAGTTGTGACTCACCAATATCAAAGAACCTCATGCTCACAATACTTGTTTCTAATGCAAGTTCAAGCTCAACCAAAGTGTTCAAATGCCCTCACACAATGAGTGATTCCATATTCACACAATGGTTCACAATTTAAAGCTTCGGAATCAGATGCAACGCTCACACTCACAAAGAAGAATACAATGCATAATTTCACCCATAGGGTTGCCCGTATTTTCTAATCAACATATGTTTCAGCTCACTCAAGATAAAAAAGGTCTTTTCAAGGCTTGTAATGGGGCTGAGTGCAAAGGTATGGTCATTTAGGCTTAGTGACTTTCATCCTCATGAAATGTGGTGCTCACTGATATACCGCGAGTTTACGGTATTTCTAATACATTTCACTTACAAGTTGTGTGTGTCTAGGGCCTTTTAGTATTGGTTTTTATGTGTTTTTATCATATTTTGCAGGAAAGATGTTCAGGCGCGGAAGTAAAGAGACAGCTGAAAGGGATGCAGAAAAG
>JAJOOS010013814.1:0-20752 GCA_029582725.1 Solanum chiquidenum
TCGCATGAAGACCAGCCACTGCCTTACCCCACTCACTCTCTCGAGTTGAGTGTTAGGATATGGGACTAGGGCTCACCCTCTCGGGCTGAACCTCATGTCGACCCACTGCTTAGGCCATCAGTCTAGTGGTCTTGGTTTCGCGACCTCCCTCTCGGGCAAGCCGAAACATATGGGTGGCTTTGTATTTGCAACTACAAACCCATTAACTTAAACCACAACCACTAGGTGAAATCACCATTAAAATACATCTAACCTACCAGCAAGCAAGACCCAACAATAATATCAACACATATTTGCTAAATCACACCCCAAGAATAGGAGTTTTTAGCCACACATCAAGAAATAAAAAAATACACCTAAAATGATAGTGAAATCAAATGGGTGTAATAAATTAAACCTTGATTTAAGCAAAGGAAGATGAATAGAGAAAACCCACTTCCAACTTGGGGAAGATGAACTCCTTTCTTTAAGTTTTTCAAAACCCTCTCCAAACTTGAGAGTAAAAAGTACTAAAAATTATATTGTCTAAAATTTACACTAAAGTCTCTTTCTAAAATATGATGCTAAGCTATAACTCTCAATGAGTATTTATAGTTTTCAAAAATATGTGTTGTGGTGGATCACTCGGCGACATTAGTCGGAATTGCCGATCAACTCGGTGATTCACCCTTTGGTGTAGTTCATCTCCGTCTTGCATCGTTCTTCGGAATCGTTGTGCTTTGTGTCATTAGGCAACATAGTACTGCTTCGCGGAACTATTCGGCGACACGCCGACTGCTCTTTTAATCGCCTTTTGATCCACTTCCTTCAGGGGCTCGCGTATTGGAACAAAGGGCGTAGTGCATCCCTTTGGTGATTCGCCAAGTATGCTTGGTGATTCACCAAGTATGCTTGGCGATCCTCAGGCCTTCATTTTCTCGTTCTTTTTCAGCCTTTTCGTTCCTTTTTGCGTAGTAGTGTCTATGCATTCATTCAAACTTGAAATACCTGAAACTTAAAGGTTTTTATCAGATATTGATATAAAATAAGCATTTGAGGACACAATTTCTATTAAAATAAAGCTGTCTATGAGTCCAATCTATGGACTCAACAATGACCCTAAAAACAAACTAGTGAACTAGAGCCTAATGTGTGTCCGTTTATGTTTGTCTTGAATTTTGATGGTGTTTCATGTTGCCTCGAGTCATGGTTTATCAACTTAGGGGTTAAACGTACGTGTACGACTCCCCAAGGAGCCCCCCAAAATGGCCCTTGAGGAGGACCTCAACATTTGCCAAAAGTTGTCAAAACAGCATGACCTACGACTCCTATCTACGCTCTTTAGACCAGTCCACGCCCCGTAGGTCATGGGCTTGGGTGGGAACTTAGTCTAGGGAGGATTGGCCTTCAATGTTAACCCCCAGCCCCAATTGACGGATGCACAACACGGGGCATCAACCCTTCCACGGTCCGTGGATGGGGAGCCGTAGATGGCACCTGTTGTGCTGTCAAGTGCACGACCAACTTAGGGGTGAGTTGGTAAATTCACCCCAAGTCCTAGTTAATATTTGAATGATTATTTTAAGTGTTTCAAGGTATTTTAAGAGTATTAAAACATTGAAACCCTCATTTAGACTTCATCTCTAAAAAACAAACCCTTCTCTCCTAAAACTTCTCTCAAGAACTCCATTGAAGAACAAGAGAAGAAGAAGGCTTAGGGATTGAAGAGAAAGGATATTGGGTATATTTTCGTGGGATTCTTCAAGTAAAAGGTATGGTGATTCTTCATCTAGGGTTAGCTTTCACCCTAGAGTCAATTACAAAGAAGTTTTCAAAGTTTTCAAGTTTCACCAAAAACCTAGATTTCACTCAATCTCATGGGTTCTTGCATCAAACGTTTTCAAATGATAAATTATGATTGTATTGATGTTTAATTGATGATTTAAGATGAAAATACTCTATGAACCCATGATTCCTCTTAATTCCTAAATTGTGCCTTTATGAAGTGGGTTTGTGGATGATGAATGTATGTGAGTTGATATTGCCTAAATTGATTTAGATTATTGAATTGTATCATCATCTATGGCTAACTATGGTGAATTATTGATGATTTTGGTGAATTGAGGATTTGTGATCATAGCCTTGAAAGGGCAGTTTGACCTAATTACTTGTTGTAGTAGAATTGTGTTAGAGATCTTGATCCACTTGAAAGGTGGAGGTGTTTATTTACTTTCTATAATGTGAAGAATATACATGTGATTTTAATGATAGAATGATTATCTTGTATAGGATGTAAATGTGTTGTGATTGAAAGTAAATTCTCACTTATTACTCATGAATGATGGTGATGGAATGTGTAATGTTGAATATCTTGAATTGGTAGAGTAAGATATCCTTTTCTAGTATTGATGAAGTGATCTTGAATGAAGAATGAATGCTTAATGATAATGTTAATAATGAAGTACTCTTGAAAGGCTATTCTCAATTGTACCCTAATGAATGAAATGACGTGTTGGTTGAAATGATATTCTCAATCTTACACTAATGAATGAAACTGGGATTCTTAGATGAAAGGCTATTCTCATCTTGAATATATGAGTTATCCAATGAATGTAGGGAGTAGATGGATGCTCATCCGTGAGTTGAGGCGGGGTATCTAGTAGTAATCTTTTGAAATGGATGCTCATCCGTGAGTTGAGGTGGAGTGTATATTAGAAATCTCTTATCCCTTGAATATAATGAATGTTAACTACTGTATGGGAACGTAGGCTAAGAACCGAGTGGATATTGAATGAGATGGATGCCCATCCGGGAGTTGAGGTGGGGTATCTAGTAGAAGTCTGGTGGATGCTCTTCCATGAGTAGAGGCGGGGTATCTAGCAGCAACCTCCTTGTCCCATAAATATGTGCCAACATAGGTCTAGCTAGTTGATCCACTTAAGCTAAATACCAATTTACCTTAGGCAAGTAGACCAACCCTTACGATGTGGGATAGTACATCGGATTCGATGATCTAGCTCTCATGGTCTATGTCGGTTAAACGCTTGTTCCCATCATGTGAGATGTGCATTTTAGTTTCTTGAGAAGTTCTATAACATATGGGTAGTAGTATGTGATGCTATCCATACATGGTACGAGTAGGCTTCAAGAAGGCTATTATGAGTTCTCTATATCTTAATGAACAATGCCCCCTTAATAAAGTTAATGAAGAATGTCGATTCTTAAATGTCTAATGTAATGATGCACGCTATACTTGTATTATATGGTGAGTTACTTTCTTGTCATGATTAAATGAATATGAATATACCTTGTCTATGGTTGCTTTAAGGAGTACTTAGTGTAGGTAGTAGTATAGGATGCTACTTGCACATTGCACAAGTATGACTTAGAGTTGCCTTAGGTATTGCTCTTAATGTAATGATGTGATTCATATGATGGTTATGTGTCTTATATACTACATTGTGTAAAGGTTGGAAGGATGAATGGTAAGTTCACTTTTGGTGAATTTAAGGTGGTGCCTTGGTGTGGGTGGTGGTATAGGACGCTACCCATACATTGTACAAGGTGTAGCTTGATGGTTACTTTAGGTGGAGGTTCAAGGTAAAGGTAAATGTATATATGTGGTTTTTCTTAAATGTGAACTATGTGACTTTGTATGTCGGTTGTGACTTATATTATGCCTATTGTATCAATGTTCATGAAGTTTTACAAAAATGGCATAAAAGCATGACTTTCAACAAAATGTCCCTTTTTTGCATGATTTTGCATGGTCATCATACTTAGTATATTTTTATGTGCTAACCCATATTTTTACCTATTTTTACTACAAGTGTAGTTTCCGGCTAGTGATTGCATTCTCTAGTGAAGCTTGGGATTAGAGTTCTCTCAAGACCTCTTTTGGTATGTCCTCATATGTCGAGGACAGGGATTTCTATTGTTCTAGTTCCTTTATTATTAAGGCTTTTCTAATAGACATTTTAGTATTTTCAATTGTAAAGGGTCGTGACCCTATGTTGTTAAAGTTTGTCTTAACATGGCCATGTGAGACTTAGTATTCCACGCCTTTATAAATGATTCTTGAATAATTGGTTAAATGATAAGTTTTAAATTCCGCACTATTTCTATATATCTCATGTTATGAACTCTATGTGGCTTGTATAAGGATTTTTCAGAGTCTTGTATGATGGTTATGCCTAGGGGGTGCTCTCGGGGAGTGACAGAGTGAGTGTGCTAAGGCGGAGGTTGTTCTTCATGCGGCAAGTGGGTGTCCGAGAGAAACCCATTTTATTTGGGGTAAGTTGCTCGAGAGAGAATTTACCCCCACTATGGTTTAGCCTAGTCACAAATATTCAAGATATTTATTATCAAAAGCATGTACCCAATAGTTTAGTTTATCCCGTATTCCTATCACAACCCAAGAACCCCATCTCCTTGATTATTACTCTTTGCATTTTTGTTGTTTCTACTTACTCGTGACAAAACCCCCATTGTTAATTGACGCTTGCGTCACTCCTTAGATTTAGTATGTTTTTAATCGATAATATCTTTAACTATGACTGATTAGAACTTAGTTTTATTTTTCTACTAATTCTCAAAACCACTCCATGTGGGAACGATCCCAACCCTTGGTTGGGTTATTATACTATTGTACGATCGTAGACACCTGCATTGAAAGTTGTGTCTTGATTACGCAAACATCATGTATTCGCCAAATAGTGCATTTAGCACCACATCACTCGCATCCTCCTATGGTGTAGGCTCCTAGAAAGCTACCTCTGGGGCGGCCAAGGCATCAATATCGGCCCAGAGTTTGGCCAACTCCGATTGAAAAGAAGCAACATCAACAATAGGCCTATGATGAGGTCTCTCCGGCATCCTAAGCTCAAACGAATCAATCCTCTGATGCACCACCTGGATCTTCACTTCAACTACCTTCTTTGTCTGTGCTTCCAACTCTTCAATAGGGTTCCTCATCCAACGCCAAATATGTTGTAATAGAGTGGCCATCTGAGTCTCCAATTTTTGTACTTGAGCAAGTGGCAACATGGAAAACCCAGAAGAGGTAGGAGCACATGGTGTGCTCGCAGCCTTGCCAGATGAAGTGGAAGGGGGAGCATGCATATTTGATAACTCTCAACTACACTTCTTCTGATTCAAAGTGTAGGTGGTTGCTAACAAGTATAAACCCAATGATGAGTTGGATCCGATTAGTCACAATGAGATGCTAAGAGTTCACACAAGATTTATTCAACTCAAATTGCCTCGTTGGACTCGCGCAAACATATCGTTCATCAAAAGTAGTATTCAAGTCATCGGTATTGATCGCAACTGACAGTCAAATGTACAATAGAAAAACAATCACATCCCAATAAAGCAATCAAGAGAAAGACTAATGATTCAAAGCCAACATTCACTATTAAAGCATTCATGGAGAAGTTTCAAACAAAAACAACAAAACAACAAAACAACAAAATATCCCTAAGAACGAAATTAAAACAAAATATCCCTAAGAACGAAATTAAAACAAAATATCCCTAAGAACGAAATTAAAACAAAATACAACCAAGAAGATATGTATAAAGATACCTTCCCCGGCAGCGTCACCATCTTTGATAATGCTCAACTACACTTATTTCGATTCAAAGTGTAGGCGGTCACTAAAAATTATCAACCCAACGATGAGTTGGGATCGATCCCATAGGGAATGATACGGTAAAGAATTCAAAATAAATCAATGAGTTTCAATTATCAATATCAAAGGGGGAGGGGATTTTAGTAACCAATTGCTAACAAAAACAATTAACACAGGATCTGAACGATTATAGAGAGGACCTTAGGAGTGTGAGAAATCGAATACTAATTTCACTTAATGGGTAATTATTAATTTCTTTAAGTTGTTGAATCTGAATGGGTAGGATAGGTTGTAGTTACGATAGCCATTTATCAATCAACTATCATGTTTCATGCAAGTTCTTCCGAACCTTGACAATCTTAACAATACAAAGCAACCCAATTCCTTAATTAAACCCACTTTCTCAAGCTGGGTTATAAAGATGCAAATCAATACAACTATCAATAATTCATTCTACTTTAAGCATATTTCTCAAGAAAGCATAGAGATCTAAGCTAGATCCGAATTTGTAACTTCAGTTCATCAATGAAAACATGAATAAACAATTGAACCTATTTCAAAACAACATTGAATTCAACAATTAATAATACCCATAAGCTAATTTATGTATTCGATTACATGATGACACCCCTAAGGAAAGGAGTTTTATCCAAACATGGCAAAAAGAAATAAATCATTACCAAAAAGATTATCCATCCGAATTATTAATAATCTGCAATGCTCAATGCCAAAATTTAGACTAGAATCATAAAAACTCAAATTCAAGATCAAAATCCTCTCAAAGAGTATTCAATAGTGTAAGTATATGTAGAAATCTCTCTAAACTGGGTAATACACTCTCTGCGAACTTCTTTTCTCTTTTTGAAAAATGAATTTATACGTTTTTAAAAACTTCCCAAAATCTAAGCACGGAGTCCACTCGATGACATTAGTCGGGATCTCCAAATGACTCGGCGATCCACCGACATGCATATCTTCTCGCCTTTTGGCTTGAATCCTGTGTTTATTTTTTCTGGAAGCTTTGGCAAGTTGGGTCGCAATCATCGTTCCATTTGGCACATTGCCAAAATACTCTTTTGCTCATCGAGCTGTCTTAATCCATGGGTTACTTCAATGGAAAGTTGGTGATTTTGGAGGCTCACTCGGCCCGTCACCGAGTAGCTTTTGCGACCTCCAACCCTTCTTTTCTTCAGCTTTTTCAACTTTTTTGCTTCTTTTCGCATCATAGTGTCCTTGCCTTTTTTTTAAGCCTTCATTGATGCATATAAATGAATTTACATTAGTTATGAGCACAAAATATGTGTTGAGGACACTAATTCATTGAATAATAATCCCTAAATGAGTCAAAATTCTCGACTCATCAATATTGGGCTATGCGGCAGGAATAGTGTCATCATCTGCCTGATCAATATCAATATCACCACCTAAGGTGGAAAGTCAATCTATATACCCTTTCGAGGGTTCATTGGGTTACCATCTTCTCATATAATCCCTATACCAATAGTCTTGGTCATCTCGATCAGCCTATCACATCCCTACACTAGAACAATAGCCTCTCTACAAAAGTGAAAGATGCGATAGGGAAATGGTAATGTGGTCGTATTTCGGAAGGCCCTCTCATGTATCTTCATTGTCGTGATCTAGGAGAAGTCAATCTCATGACCCGCCATCAGCGACGCAAGTATAACCGCAAGGTCCCAAGTGACTATGTTGTCCTTAGTGTGGTGGACAATCTGGCCTGGATAATGGACCACCAGAACTTTTCAGCAAAATTCAAAGTCGCCTTCTTGATGGGCTGCATCATTTCACAAACCCATTCAGTGCTCTCCCTCTCATCGGCAATATATCGATCCATCCAATGAAGCAATCTCTCTCGCTGCTCAATATCACGCAAAGAAGCCCCATTCTGCACCACACCCATCTGGTAGTCGTACTCAGCTATATTAATAGGATGATCATGCGTCGGGCCTTAAATAAAACTACAGATGGTGGTCTCTGATAAGTCAACGGGGATAGCCTATACAAAAGTCAACTGTGGGGGCTGAGCTAGTGTCTAGCCTATGGTAGTGTGTACTCTGCACAATGTTGCATAGGAAGCATAGAACTCCCTAACTATCTATGAGATTTACCTCCGCAAACTCTGTGCTATCCACCCACATTTGTGCCGCTTGAACAACTCATAAATCTCTGGCACTATGTGGAGACTGCCTATAAGTACCCGTCTCTCCTCAGTAATGGCTTGGGCCATCTTCTGCTGCTTATTCACATACAACCCATCCATGTATATCTGGAACATCCCCAGACACACCATCTATTCAGCTTAGTGAACAAATTTATCAGCGCATATATAGTACCAGGAGGGTCATGAGCCTCACCAGAACTAGTAGCATCAGAAGGTGAGGCGACTCCCTATTTTCAGCATTTAAGGTCTGGCCCCTCCTCAGACTAGGGGCATCATCATGGCTGGAGGACTGCTCCTCGTCTGATACAATCATTCTAGTATGTTGCCTCATGGTCCGAGGTTCCATAGGAGAGTCTCTAATCATCCTTGGATCAAATTACAACCCACTAGAATCTTCAATCAACCGATGCGAGGGTGCCATAGACTTGGAATTCCCTTTCCGTTGATAAGTGTGTGCTTTCTTTGGCACCATAATACCCGTGGAAGACTTGTTAGTACTCAATTTATACAAAACAAACCAGAAAAGAAGCAAAATAAATTACGAAACATAATTTTTTTTATGTAACACTGTCTTTAGGGACCAATAGTTAGTACTTACGAGCCGTCAAAGCTTCCACGAACCGTAGGTCAGGATGTCACATTTTAGGTCCCAAAAGTTTGGAATGATGGTGTAGAAAGTATAATTTACATTGAGAAAACAATAATTAAGAACGAAAAAGTATAGCAATAATCGTATTTATTGATTTAAAGTGAGAGTGTTACATTCTCTATGATTTCTTTGAATTCATCTTTTCAAATAAAAATTCATGGTTTTTTGAACTTGATCTTTAATTCATCTTGACTTTTACTTGAATTCAAAGGCCTCAAGCTTGTTCTTGAATCTGATGGCCTTGATCTTGATCGTTCCTGAACTTGAATGCTTGAATTAAACTTGTAGCTTATAGAAAAAATTATGGTGTTTGTACCATGGGATTTCTCTAGCTTCTTGTTTATAATTTTCAGTACCTTTTCTGAATTATGATGACCCCTATTTATAGTTTTAGAATAGAGGAGTTGTCATTAGAAAAGATTCTCTTCGGCCAATCAGATTTATGTGACATGGCATATGGGCTTTATGGAGTGGGCTTTTCTTTTATGACACATTTGATGATCCTATTGGCTTCTTGTTTGACTTGGCATGCCACATCATTTTCCATGTGACACCAAAATGGGCCTGTGGAATAAGATGACATTGGGCTTAACAAACTGAGATCATGTATTGCAACAAATCAATTAATTTGGAATTTAATTAAATCCATATTTATTGGACTTAAATAATTAATCCAATTATATTAATCCATAATTTATTTGTACTAATATATTTAATATAATCAGAATCATATTATAAATTTATATTTAATAAATTTTAAGTGATTACAAATGCCCCCTACTTCAAGTCTTGTCGAGATATTTTATGTTTTAAAGACTAGACTTGAAATATTAACTACACGATAATTGTAGGTCATGTATTTTGATATTCACCATGAATATATTTAATTATGACAATGCTTCACTATAATTAGAGTAACGTATTTGGAGTAAACAATAAGACTTCAGTTCGGACTGCTTCACATGGCCAATGCCACTTTTCAATACGTATGTACAATTAGAGTAGGATCTCTGCTTCTTCCAGTTAAATATGAAAAGAACAACATTCTGTCGCTTCCAGTTCTCAAAATATTCAACATAAAGTCCTAACTAAAGATGAATTGTAATTGAAATAGGACATGGATTTCCCTTCCAAGAATACTCCACATAGAATTCTAACTAAAGAGGAATTATAGTTAACATAGGAAAAGGATTTTCTCACCCCTACTTATCCTCTATAAAAAGAGGCATGTTATCATTGTTTTTTTATTCTCAATATCAACAATTACAAACTTCTGTTTTTGCAGATCTTTGGAGCTAGGCGTGTATGCACCAAGGTATGTGTTTTTTGCTTTGTTCCTTTTCTTTTCTTTTGTGTTTTGATTTTTGTTTGTAGTTAAATGGAAACAATATTTGTATTTTGTGGAAGCTACAAAATGGAGAGCTTCATCGAACTCGAAGACACTTTCTTTTTCAAGTAGTTCGCAAAGGGGTTGAGCTACCTTAAAGAAATCTTTATTGAACCATCGATAGATACCCACATGGCCTAAAGAACTTCTAGCGCCTTTAACCAAGATAGGAGGAGGCAACTTGGAAATAACTTCAACTTTAGCTTGATCAACTTGTATGCCTCTTCCTGAAATTTTGTGCCCCAATACAATACCTTCCTTAATCATGAAATGACATTTCTCCCTATTGAGAACAAGGTTGGTTTCAACATATCGTTTCAAAACTCTCCCAAGGTGCTCTAGGCATGCTTCAAATGTATCTCCAACAATCAAAAAGTCATCCATGAAAACCTCCATTGAATCCTCTACCATATCGGAGAATATAGAGAGCATACAATGTTGAAACATCGATGGTGCAGTACATAATCCGAAAGGCATTCTTTTGAAAGCAAACATCACATAGGGACATCTCAAGATTGTCTTTTCTTGATATTTTGGTGCAATTGAGATTTAATTATAATCAGAGTAACCATCTAAGATGCAATACCATTCATGCACAACAAGTCTATCAAGCATTTGGTCCATAAAGGGCATTGAGAAATGATCATTCTCCGTCCATACATTCAATTTCCGATAGTCCATACATACACGCCAATCGGTAACCAATTGAATTGGCAAAAGCTCCCCTTGTCATTTGGGACCATGGTCATACCACCTTTTTTAGAAACACATTGAATGGTACAAAGCCACTTGCTATCCGCAATAGGGTAAAAAACTCCCGCATCAAGCCACTTGATAATATCTTTCTTGACGACTTCTTGCATTGGAGGATTCAACGTCCTTTGATGTTCAATACTTGGCTTACAATCACTAGCCAATTGAAATTTGTGAGTACATATACTAGGATGAATTCCCACAATGTTGGCAATCGTCCACTCAATTGCTTTAATAAACCTCTTTCATACACTAACAAGCGCTTGCACTTTCCACTCGACCAAATCTGTCGCAATAATCACGGGCAAATTATTATTTTTTCCCAAGAATACATATCGAAGGTGAGGTGGAAGTGCCTTCAATTCGAGCTTTGGTGATTCCTCTATAGATGGCTTTCTGGGAGGGCTTTCTCTATTCTTCAAATTGATATCAAGTTTCAAAGGGCTCTTAGAATAAGAACCTAAACACGATAGAGCATCCATCACTTCATCATAATCTTGAATTTCCTCCCCATCATAGTTCAAAAGAACAACAACCAAAGATTCACCAACACACAAAACTTCACTCACATTAGCAACCGCTTCATCAATTACGTCAACGAATGATATCACATGGAGGTCACTTGGTTGTTTCATCAATTTTCAAACATTGAATGTGACTTCTTCACCATTCACATGAAATTTCAATTCATCACTCTCCGCATCAATGAGAGCTTTTTTGGTAGACAAGAATGGCCTACCAAGAATAACAGGAACCTCAGCATCGATCTCGCAATTGAGGATCACAAAATTAGCTGGAAATATAAATTTTTCTACCTACATCAAAATGTCAAAGAATGCCCAAACGACGCTTGATTGAACGGTCGGCCATGAGAAAACACATAGTGTTAGGCTGTAACACCCTGGAAATCTAATGACCTAAGCTAGAGCCTAACATGTAGTCTAGTGTCCTAAAAAGGGTTAACATGAAGATAAGAGTTGTAAAATGATCTCCCTAACTTAGTACTAATGTTTTAGGACCTACACATCAAGGCATTAACCCAAAGGACCCCCCTAGGGTCCTTGAGGAGGACCCAAGTGAAGGCCCAAAAAGCTGTCAAAAGACAGCATGACCTACGAATAGGCACCCACGAACCATGGGTGGACCCACTCCCCATAGGTGGGGGTCGTGGGTCAAGACTTAGTCTACCTATTTCTCCCCTGGTCCTCCCCCTTCTCTGAACCAAATGATGAGCCAACAGCATGGGGTGTCACCCCACATATGGACCGTAGGTGGGGGTTTCGTGGGTCACAACTACAAAAGCTGTCAAGGTTTGGCAAATTAAGGGGTAAAGTCATAAATTCCTAATTAATTAATTAAGGGTGGGGATGGCTATTATTAGTTATTTTAGACCTATATAACTACTTCTACGTCATTAAACTCTACTTAACTCCTCATAACTCACAAGACTCAAACATAACCAACTCTTCTCTCCCAAAATTCTCTCTAAGACTCCATTGAAGAACAAGGTCAAGGTCAAGCTAGGGGTTCAATAACCAATCTTTCTTCCTCAATTTCGTGTGGAAATCTCAATAAGGTATGGATGCTTTTCATTCTAGGGTAGGTATCACCCAAAAAGCCCCTTCAATGTATGTTTTAAGACTTCCAAAAACCTAAGGTTTTATTCTAGTCATGGGTCTTCTTCCAAAACGATTTCAATTGTTTAATTATGATTTATTATGATGATTTGTGGTTGGATTAATGGAGTATTTATGGATTTTGATGAAAATTTGTCACAACCCGAGACTAGACCCCAGATGCGACACGACGTACTCGACCCTGAAGGAGTCTTATACAAGCCTCATAGCATTCATAACATCAGATACTTAGAAATAGTGCGGAATTTAAAAAGTTTTCATTATAAATCCAACAATCGAAAACATTCATTTAAAAGCAAGCGGAAGTCTATTGTCTCACATGGCCATCTAAATAATACTTGAAACGAAATAGGGTCACGACCCTTTACAATCAAAGTCTTAACAATAGTCTATTACATGACATAAAAGGAACATCTAAAGTACTTGTCCTCGATCTATGAGGACATACCAAAAGTCTTGGAGAATCTCAAATCCAAGCTTCAACTAGAGAAAGAAAGTCAAATGCCAGAACCTACACTTGTAGTAAACATAGAAGAATATGGGTTAGCACAATTAAGTACTAAGTATGATAGCCATGCAAAAAACATGCTTAAAACAGACATTTTATTTCAAAGTCATGCTTTTATGCCATTTTGATAAAACTTTCATGAACATAAGCATAAGAGGCATAATATACAACCATAACCAACATACAAGTCATTACTTCACATTAGAACATAATCAACATATAAACCATTACCATTAAGCCTTCACCTCAAGTAACCCTCAAGATATGCCTTGTGCAATGTATGGATAACGTCCCATACCACCATCCACACTAAATTACCACATTAAGGTCACCAAAAGTGAACTTACCATTCAACCTCTCCACCCTTACACAATACACATACATAAAAGACATCAACATTACATAAGTCATATCAACACATTAGGACCAACATCTAGGACAACCCTAAGTCATACTTGTGCAATGTATGAGTAGCATCCCATACTACTACTCACACTAAGTACTCCTTTGAAGTCACCATAGACAAGGCATATTCATACTCACAAGTCATAAGAAGGAACTAACTCATAATACAATCCAAGAAAATCATGCATCTTAACATTAAACATATAAGCATTTAAGTCACCCATTCTTCATTAAATTCATTAAGAGAACCTTCATTCATTAGACATTAGACCAACATCTTCATTAACATCATCATAAGATCCCATTCATTTCATTAACAGTATAAAGGAACACACCATGACCCTTCTCAAAGCCTACTTGTGCAATGCATAGATGGCATCCCGTACCACCACCCACACTAAGTAGTGCATCCTTGAGAAGCCATAGTTCATTAACATTCTTTATGGAGGTAATACTTAACCGACATAGACCATGTGAGCTTGACATAGAATCCCGGTGTCACCCTCACCGAATAAAGGGATTCCTACTTGCCTAAGGTAGGACCATTGTTTTTAGCTTAAGTTGATCCACTAGATAGACCTATGTGGGCACATAGTTTATGGGATAGGGATATTGCTACTAGATACCCCGCCTAAACTTACGAATGAGCATCCATCTCAAGAGATTGATACTAAGTACCCCTCCTCAACTCACGGATGAGCACCCATCTGAAGCCATATCCACTCGGTGCTTAGCATTATTCCCCATCGAGTACTTGACATTCATTACATTAGTTCATTATGGGATAAAAAATTGTTACTAGATACCCCACCTCAACTCACGTGAGGGCATCCATCTCAAACCCAACATCCATTCATTGGAAAGTTCATGGATTCAAAGATGAGAATAGCCTTTCACCTAGGAATCCCATATTGTGAGAAAGTCCTTTCACAACATGTCTTTTTATTCATTAGAGTACAATTGAGAATAGCCTTTCAATAAGTACTTCATCATTAACATAATCATAGAACTTCATTCATTAGTCATTCATGAGTGTGTGTGAGTATGTGAGAATAGCCTTTCACATATAGCATCATCATTCATAAGTAATACATTGAGAATATACTTCCATTCACAACACAAATATATTCTAAACATGATCATAATACATTCATTGAGATCACACACATATACTTTACATCATGATCCTTCATGAAATTTGCCCTCCAAGGCCATACATCAATCACAACCCAAACATCTAACATACTACAATAGATAAGGAAATTTACATGATTCAATTACTAATTCAACATAAACATAAGCAATTCAATAGACCTTCATGATCAATCAATTCCCAATCACAAATCACAATTTAAGAATTCGGAGGAAAACATGGGTTTTAGGAAGAAATCATCTTAATTGACCTTTAAATCCACAATTCAATCACAATTCAATGCAATAAAGCCTTTAGAAAATGTTTAGAATTGAACCCATGTATAGATTGAAAACTAGGGTTTTTGGGTGAACTTTGAAGACTTGAAATCACCTTTGAAATTGACTCCTTCAAAGAAACTAAATCAAGGATGAAGACTACCATACCTTTAATGGAATAAATCCACAAAAATACGTTGAAAAACTTGAAGTCTTGACCTTGGGAGCTTGAATCCTTCACCTCCAATGGAGGTTTCTAGAGAGAGAACTTTTGGAGGGGAGAGGTTTCTAACTTTGGGGTGTTTTGAATTAATGAGTTGAAAAATAGATTCTAGTACTTTTAATACTCATAAAATACCATAATTAACCAAAAATAACCGTCCCTCAACTAAACTAATCATAAAAATAATTTACCCAATAGCCCTTACCTTAGCCGAGCCAAACCAGAAAAACCAGCAGTGATTCACGACCACCACCCACAGATCGTGGGTAGGACCATGAGCTATCCTGGCTGTCCGTGGTCTGGGTCAGAGGCTGCTAATTGTGGGTCCTGACCTACGGAGGCAATCCACGGGGTGTGGATGGACCTACGGGGCATGGTCCCCTTCTGTAGGTCACCAAACTTTAGGCAACTTCCATTTTCTTTGGGGTCTTGGAGGTTAGGTTTTAGAGTCTTCCTCAAGGACCCCTAGGGTGGTCCTTGGGGATTCGTACATTGAGGTTTAAACCCTAAACCCCTCAACCGTAGCTCGGGAGAACTTTTTTACACCCTCAAGCCTCACATCAACTCCAACACACACTAGTTAGGCTTTAGTTTCACTTATTCGTTTTACGGGTCATTATAAAATCTCCCTTGGATCCATGATTTCACCTTGTTCCTAAATTGTGAACTAAGGTGTGACTTTATTGATCATGGAAGCTTGACAATTGATTATGTTTATGTTTATAAAGTGTTGAATCATGAAATTCCCCTATCTAATGTTGTATTTCTAGAAGTTAGGGTTGATCTTGGTTTATGTCCTTGAAGGGAAATTGACTAGGGTTGTATATGTTGATGAATATTGTATATGATCTTGTGATTTACTTAGATAGTAATAATCCTATGACTATAGTGTAATTGTGGTATTGATGCAAGATCTGTCTTCCCTATACCCTATACACTTGATTATGCATGAAGTATGTATGTATGTTTATGATAAGTTTGTTGTGTTGATTGAAAGGTCATTATCACGAACACACTATGAATATGATGTGAAAGGTTTAATCACATGTTGACGATTCCAAATTGAAAGGGAATTAACATTTAAGGAATCTATGAGCTATTATGATGATATGTTAACATGAGTGCCTAGTGCATTCTCTTATGAACATGAACTTAAGTTAAGATTTAATGGGACTTTTAAAGGGAATTATTCTTAGCACTGAGTGGATAGTAGTATGAGATGGGTTCTCTCACGCTAGTAGTTGGGTTCCCAATACAGTGTCTCATGAGATGGAAACCTCCACGTTAGTAGTTAAGGTTTCTAGTAGCAATCTCTCTATCCCATAACTATGTGCCCACATAGATCTTAGCTAGTGGATCCACCTAAAAGCTAAAAAGTACATTCAACCTTAGGCAAGTAAGACACCTCTTTTCGGTGTGGAGGTAGAACACCGGATTCCATGTAGCTCACATGGTCTATGTCGATTAAAGCTACTCTTCCCTATATGATATGAATATGAACTATGGTAAGAACATGAACTTTAACTATGAATTCTTAAGAGGTACTACTTAGTATGAGTGGGGGTATGCGACTTCACTTATGCGTTGCCCAAGTAAACTTTAAGAGGGGTTATGGTGAGGTTTTCTTATGTTATGAAGACTTATGGATTATGTATGAAAGATATGTATGAATGTTAAGGTTGACTTCACTTGTTACAAGTTATGAACATGAATGACTCCTTACTTATGTATGTTGGCTTTGAATAAGGCAAAGTAAGATATGCATGTTGTTGGTGGCCTAAATGTGATACTTAGCATTTTGTAGGGTTATGGGATCTTACCTTTGCATTGCACTAGTGTGGCTTTGGGTTGCTTATATGTTGGTTTGACTAATGTTTGTTCATAAATATGAATAATGGCTTTTAAACTTGATAACGGCATGATTTCAACTAAATGTCCCTTTTATGCATGTTTTAAGGATTTTTATGCATGGTTTCCATACTTAGTACATTAGTTGTGCTAACTCATATTTTCTACCCTCACTATTAGTGTAGGTTTCGGTCGTTGAGACGTACTACTTCCTTCAAGTGAAGCTTGGGTTGAGTATTCCGTAGGCTTGGCGAGTCTTCAAGTTCGAGGACAAGATGTTATCATTTTCTAGCTTTTATTGTCCTTTCTACTTTTGAGACTATATTGATGTAAAGGGCTTTGACCCTATTTGTACTCTCTATTGTACTAGATGGTGATTGACACAAGTCTAGATTCTTATTTTTGTTATAAAGAAGAAGTTGACTTCGATTATAAAAGTTTTAAAATATCCTCATTATTCTATGTCTTTATGTTATGATTATGCTAAGGGCTTGCATGCGACCCCTTCGGGGTCAAGTACCCCATGTTGCTTCTAGGGGGTAACCCCAGTTAGTGACAAACTTGGTAATCAGAGCACAAGGTTTAGAATTATTCTAGGATGAAGTCTCATGAAGCACGTCTAGTAGAGTCTTGTTCATAAGTGTGAAGCGCGCCACACTTATGAATGAGTGGCTATAAGATGTTTAGGAACTTTCACTTCTTTCATTACTCATTGGTCGGGACTTAGAGTTTTAACTATATGAAGTCCTTTTTCCGAACCCTTTTCTTGTGCATATAGGATATGACTACAGGAAGGGCGACCGCAATAAGAGTGGAAGAGGAGATTTCCAATGAGAGAGTTCCTCTCCAAGGTCCCCAAGGACCTCAAGGGCCTCAAGTTCCTCAAGCTCCTAATGATGAGGGGGCTATGACAAATGTGGACATAAGGTCAACTCTTCAAACATTGACTCATACTTTAACGACTCAAGTCACTAGGGATACTAGAGCTCACATGAACCCCAATACAAGTACAACCGCTTCTAGGATAAGGGATTTCACAAGAATGAATCCCCTTACGTTCTATGGCTCCAAAGTGGATGAAGACCCACAAGGGTTTATTGATGAACTGTTTAAGGTGCTTAATGCTATGGGAGTGTCTCCATAAGAGAAGGCGTAACTATCCGCCTACCAATTGAAGGATGTGTCTCAAGTTTGGTATGAGCAATAGAAGGAAGAGAGACCCATAAGAGAGAGCCCGGTAGATTGGGGATTGTTCAAGTCGGTCTTCCTTGATAGGTTTTTCCCCCTAGAGTTGAGGGAACAAAAGATGCAAGAATTCATCAACCTTCACCAAGAAGGTATGAGTGTGAAGGAATATAGCCTTAAGTTCACCTGATTGTCAAAATATGCCCCAACCTTGGTGGTGGACTCTAGGGCCAAGATGCACAAATTTGTTATGGGGATATCCGACTTGGTGGTAAATGAATGTTGTTCAGCGATGCTTATTCCAAGAATGAACATTTCATGTCTTATGGTTCATGCCAAACAAATTGAGGAACAAAAGCTCAAGTAAATTAATAGAGAAGTGAAGAGGGCAAGGACCGATGATGAAAATTTTTCCAAGGGTAAATTTGAGGTTCAAGGTAAACCAAGGTTTAATAAGAGATTTTCTAACCAAGGTTTAAGAAGAGATTTTCTAACCAAGTCTCCTCTAGTACTCCTAAGGTCAACAAAGAAAAGGTGTCTAACCCTAAACCACAAGGAAGTAATAGTGGTGGTTCTTATGTTGATAGACCTACTTATGCAAAGTGTGGAAAAAAGCATGATGGCAAGTGCCTTGTTGGCACGGACGGGTGCTTTAGTTGTGGGAAGAGTGGTCACATGAAGAGAGATTGTCCCATGCTAAGGGATCAAGGAACAGAGGGCAAGCAAGTCCCTCCTAGTGGCTCAAATTACGATGCTCCCAAGAAGAATCGCTTCTATGCCCTCCAATCCTGAAGTGATCAAGAGGGTTCCTCAGATGTTGTTATCGGTATGTTGCAAGTATTATCCATTAATGTTTATGCATTATTAGACCGCGATGCCACTTTATCATTTGTTACACCTTTAATGGCTATGAAATTTGAAGTACTCCCCAAAAAATTAGAGGAACCTTTTTTGGTTTCTACCTTGTTGGTGACTCGGTTGTAGCTCAAATAATTTATAGGAGTTGTCCTATTTCTTTGTCTCATAAAGTCACTTTGGTTGATTTGGTAGAATTAGATATGTTGGACTTTGATGTCAACTTGGGGATGGATTGGTTGCATGCTTGTTTTGCTTCCATTGATTGTAGAACTCAGGTAGTAAAGTTTCAATTTCCAAATGAGCCCATTTTAGAATGGAAGAGGGGAAATTCAATCCCTAGAGATCGATTCATTTCATGTCTAAAGGCTAGGAAAATGATTTTGAAGGGTTGTATTTACCATATTTTTAGGGTCATAGATGTTGAGTCCGAGGTTCCTTCATTAGAGTCGGTCCCCATAGTGAGGGAATTTCTGGAAGTCTTTCTTAGTAACTTACCCAGAATTCCTCCTGAACGGGAAATAGACTTTGGTATTGATCTTTTGCCGGATACTCAACCCATATCCATTCCCCCTTACCGGATGGCTCCGGCCGAATTAAAAGAATTGAAGGAACAACTCAAGGATTTGCTAGACAAGCATTTTATTCAACCAAACATATCTCCATGGGGTGCTCCGGTATTTCTTGTGAATAGAAAGGATGGGTCCTTTAGGATGTGTATAGACTACCGCCAATTAAACAAGGTCACTATAAAGAATAAGTACCCTCTCCCTAGAATTCGATTTGTTTCACCGACTCCAAGGGGTGAGTTACTTTCTGAAGATTTACCTAAGGTCGGGCTACCACCAACTAAGGGTGAGAGGGGTTGACATTCCTAAGACGGCCTTCCGAAAAAGATATGGTCACTATGAATTCCTAGTCATGTCTTGTCGTCTAACAATTGCCCCGGTGGCATTTATGGATCTAATGAATAATGTGTTTAGGCAATATCTTGATTCATTTGTGATTATTTTTATTGATGATATTTTGATTTATTCAAGGAGTGAGGGTGATCATATGAAGCATTTGAGGATTGTATTGCAAGTCCTCTAAAACCACCAATTGTATGCTAAATTTAGTAAGTGTGAGTTTTGGCTAAGGTTGGTTGTTTTCCTTGGTCATATTGTGTCGAGCGTGGGTATTGAGGTTGATCCTAAGAAGACGGATTCGGTCAAGAGTTGGCCTAGACCTCTAACTCCTACCAATATTAGAAGCTTTTTGGGTTTGGCCGGTTAATATAGGAGATTTGTTGAGGGATTTTCCTTCATTGCTTCTCCATTGACGACCTTGACTCAAAAGAAAGCTAAATTTGTGTGGTCGGAGGCTTGTGAGAAAAGCTTCCAAGAGTTGAAAGATAGACTTACTTCCGCTCCGGTGTTGACCTTATCGGAGGGTACCGATGGGTTTGTGGTATATTGTGACGCTTCTCGAGTGGATTTGGGATGTGTCCTTATGCAACATGGTAAGGTGATTGCCTATGCTTCAAGGCAACTCAAGGTCCATGAGAATAATTATTCGACTCATGACCTTAAATTAGCAGCGGTGGTGTTTTTTTTGAAAATATGGAGACATTACTTATATGGGGTCCATGTAGATGTGTTTACCGACCACAAAAGTCTCCAATATGTGTTTAGCAAAAAAGACTTGAATCTCCGATAAAGAAGGTGGTTAGATCTTTTGAAGGATTATGACATGAGTGTCCTTTATCACCCCGTCAAAGCTAATGTAGTTGCGGATGCCCTAAGTAGATTTTCCATGGGTAGTGTGGCTCATGTAGAAGATGATAAGAAGGAATTGGTTCAGGATGTGCATAGGTTGGCCCGGTTAGGTGTACAACTAGTGGATTCCACCAAGGGTGGAGTTATGGTCCATCATAGTTCTGAATCGTCCTTTGTGGTTGATGTGAAGTCTAAGCAACACCTGGATCCCGTATTAATGGAGTTGAAAGAATCAGTTCTCAACAAGTCCGTTGAGGCTTTCTCCCAAGAGGGAGATGGGGTGCTTAGGTACTAAGGTAGATTATGTGTTCCGGATGTTGATGGCTTAAGAGAGCAAATTTT
>JAJOOS010013815.1:0-18752 GCA_029582725.1 Solanum chiquidenum
TAAAATTAATAAAAAGCGACGGACGGCGTGACTTTTTTTAAAATAATAAATAATTATTTTTAATAAAAACCGACGGACTCCGTCACTATCTATATAAAATAATTAATTAGCAAAAATACCCGAAAAAAAGTGACGGACTAAGCGATGCCGTCCGTCGCTTTTAACAAAAATAAATAAATAAAAAAATTAATTCAAAAGCGACGGACTAAGAGACGCTGTCCGTCGCTTTTTAAAAATGTTTGACTAGATATTTTGACCAAAAAGCGACGGACTAAGAGATGCCGTCCGTCGCTTTTTTTTAAAATTAATTAATAAAATAAAATAAATTTAAACGACGGACATCGTGGTTATTGTTTAATTTGTAAATAATTATTTTTAATAAAAAGCGACGGACTAAGAGATGCAGTCCGTCGCTTTTTGTAAAATAATTTTAAAAATTATTATTTTAATTAAAAAGAGACGGACGGCATCTCTTAGTCCGTCACTTTTTTGGAGCGACGCTGTCCGTCGCTTTTTCTTTCGTCGTTTTATAGCAGTTTTTTAGTAGTGATTGATAGTGGAACAACACACACAATATTCCAAGTTGAGAAATATTTTCTTTACTTTCTTAAAATTTTAAAAAATGTTATTATACTTTTTTGGCAATTAAAAATTGATTGAAGCCTTCGAAAATTCTACCATATTTGTACTAAGGGAAGAAAACTTGTTATTAATGAAGCACTATCCTTTTTTTAGTTTAAAAAATTTGTTAAGTTTTAAAGATATTTGCTGTTGATATCATATATTGAGACAATAACTAACATGAATGGTCGATATCTTTATTTTACCAAGAATAACATTATAGTATTATTACTAACCAAAGTATTACATAGCTTTATTTTATTTACAATACTATGAAAACATGATCAAGCTAGTTAACATATATAAACAGCAGGATTGAAAATGTTTAAATTATCATAGATTCATCATCGATCAAATTATCTATTTTTTTTAGGATGGGATGAGTGGTAGATTTGTACTCATTTAAAGTTTATTTAGCTCAATAATTAGCATCCTCAATGCCTAATTTTATCCTATTCTATTAGAATATTGATGATTTGCAGCTATGAAGGCAATTGGACAAGGCAAGGACTGATGTTTGAAAGAATGATAAAAAATGCAAAAAAAAGTGCAAATTAGACATTGTTGATTGCCTAAAAAGAAGGGCGGATCGCCAACTAAGCACGACCTCGCCCAAATTGACAGTGCATAACATTTCTGTATCAAAGAAGGTCGGCGAACTCCTGTAGAGACAGCAATACGCCGAATGAGAACGACGATCCTAATGCACATCGCCCAAAGCGATAGTGCAAAGAAAAGATTGAATGCTCGAAAGGCGAACCAAGGTGGTACTCAATGATTCACCGAATGTGAAAGAATGACTCAATCGAGTTTGCCAACTGAGGTTCAAACACCTGAAACTTAGAGCATCATAAAGCCAGCTGAGGAGAGAAAGGCGATTTTCTAAACACATTCAACGAGCCCAACTAATGTCGGTGAGTCAGTCGCGAAGTGGATTTTGGGCCAAATTTTGAGAAAGTATAAATAGCCCAAAGGATACAATTTTTAGGGAGTTCTGGAATTTCTCTTGTGAGAAAGGTTTTAAGAGTTTTAGAACACTTTACCTTTAAAAGAACACTTTTCTAGCTTTTGGGGTTTGACAACTTGGCATTTGATTTTTGATAATTTGAAGTTGAATCTAAAGTGGGTTTACTCGTAATATCTTGATTTCAAGCTACCCATGATTGCTTTCATGGAAGGTATAATTTATTTACTTTTTGTGATGGGTGGCTAAAATCCCAAGATCTAGGGGTGCTCAAATGGGGTTGTGTGTTAATTTAATGTAGTGGGTGTTGTGCTATGCTCTATTTTATTTCCGTTCATACATGAATTTGGTCTAATTACCATGGGGTTAAATTAAGGGTTAAGGTTGAAAACTTAATTCCTACTTCCGATCTCCAGTTGATGCTTGAAAGAGATTGATTGAAGTGGGTAATTAGCTCGATACTAGTAATTTAGGTTTGATATATGTAACTTTCTTGAAAAAGAGGTTATGGGTAAGATTTATTTGCCATGTTACTTGAAAGAGAGAATAGAGTAAGGTATTTAGTTGTTTAGGATTGACATTTAGATGAGATTGAAAGGATATTCTATGCATAGATGCTTTGAGATTGAAAGATGATTAGCGTCAATGAAGATGGCTTAGCCTATTCATGAATGTTCATCACTATAGAGCAGCACAATTATCCCTATGTGACATTGATTTCCAATCCCCGTACCTCTAAATTGTTTGTTAACTCTTGATTTTGTCGATATTTTAGTTTGCGCTAATTGATAACCAAAGATTTATATTAAGTTGGTAGTATCATCCACCTAATTGTTCTTATTCTCACAAATGAGCTAATTTAAAGTATAAATTTCTTGATAAAGAATTCTCCACGATATACCACTTCCTGTGGAATTCGACCTATACTCTTCGTTGAGTTATTATATTGACTACGCCCGCTAACTCTTTTAATTGGTTTTGTAGAGTGATTTGAACGATATCATGATGTTCAAAAAAAGTCTTCTACAACTAGATGCATAAGCTCAATTATCTTCAAAAATAAAATTTGCTTCAGTATTTTCATCTATCTTCATCAAGAATAATATCATATCATATATCATATATATATATATATATATATATGTGTAAAAGAAAACCTTAGGCCCACCTACGTGGCGCCACCACATACCAGAATTCCCTTTTAATTTATTTATTTACAAAACTAGCCTTCCTCTTTCAGGAAAAGTTGTGAAATTTATGAGAAGTTGCGACTTCAATGAAGAGTTGCGACTTTTATGAAAAAATGTGACTTTTATGAAAAGTTGCGACTTCAATGAAGAGTTGCGACTTTTATGAAAAGTTGTGACTTTTGTGAAAGGTTGTGACCTTTCCAAAGGGTTGCAACTTTTCCAAATAGTTGTAACATTTTCGATAAGGCACAATAAACATTTGTTCACACTACCATTTGTTGTCTATAAATAGAGGGATTTCCTTTAAAACAACAAAAACTCTGAACCTCTTCTTCTTCTTCTTCACAATTAAATATGTGTGTACTTTGATCTTATTGAGTGGCTCACTGACACCATTGTTTATGTTATAGATCGTGATATGTATTTTTATAGTCATTTATTTATGCTTATGTTATTAAGCATAAATGATAAGATGTAATTATATTCATTTTTCTTTACATTATTAATGTTTGTTACTATGTAATCTTGTATGTAAGATAATATAGTGTTTTAGTTTTAATAACTGATAGATTTTAGGTATTATTTTATAAATTCCATGATATTAAATTCCCACGTGAAGCGCGGGTAATTTTACTAGTGCTTAATAAAGCTTAATCGGGTGTTTTGGCATAAGACGGGCACGTGACTAGTGCTCTTTTCCCCCACATCTCATTTTTTTGAATAATTTCTTCCTTGATGACGATCGTTGACACCCAATTTTGACTCTCCATAATTTTTAATTATATTTCAAGCTTCTTCAATTTCAAACAATTTAAAATAATTGTTTTGAAAATTTAAAAAAAAACACTTTTGAGATCGTTTCAAGGAAATTTTGTCATTTTTCCTATAAAATATATCCCTTTATATATATATATATGTGTGTGTGTGTTTTAATAAAATTTTAAAAAATTCATTTTATAAAAAAAGGATAAGGCACAAGTACCTTCCTAGACTATGACCAAAATTTTAAAGACACACCTAAACTAAACTAGGATCCTATTATCCCCCCCCCCCCCCAAACTAATTTTAAATGGAATAAATGCACCATAAATATTGACATGGCGTAGACAGTGTGCACACTCTCTTGAAGGCAAGTGATGAATGAACAAATTGGACACGTGTCATTTTTTAATTAGTAACTTTATAATTAGTTAGAGTACATATTTTTTTATATTAAAACTTATATATTTAATTATTTTCATTTCTTTCTTTGTAAGATATTTATTTTAATTTCTTTTTCACTTTAAACTTTTTATTTTTTTCTTTCATTAATTCTTATCTTTTCACTTTTAATTATTTTTATAAAACTATATGTATTTTTTTTTTAAAAAAAAGAGTTATTTAATTTTAACGCTTTAATTTTTTTTATATAAAATACACATAAACTTTTAAAAATAATTAAAAGTGAAAATATAAGAAAATAATAAAAGAAAAAATGAAAAGTTTAAAGTGAAGGCAAGTAAAGACCGAAAATATTGCCTTCAAGACAGTGGCACGTTCTCTATGCCACATTAGCTTTTGGGTGTGTTTATTCCATTTAAAAATAGTTTGGGGGGGGGGGGGAGTAATAGGACCCTAGTTAAGTTTTTGTGTATTGTTGGATTTTCGATCATAGTTTAAGGGGTACTTATGCATTATCCCTTTGAAATAATATGAATTAACAAGGTGGGACGAGGTAACATGGTATCTCATGTGTAGAATGAACATATTCTCGACGGTGCTGCTACAACAGAATTATGGCCACTATAGCAGGTCTAGTGCAATTTTGTCAGGGTTACGTGCATTCAAAATTCTTTTTTTGGTAATCTTGGGTACGTGAGATGAGGTAACGTGGTGTCTCCTACATAATATGAGCGTATTCTCGACTTGTCAATTCATGCAGTAATCCTCAATAGCTGATCTATCTTCTTTTTAATCAAATAGTTGTTCAGATATGAATGATGGATAAATTTGTATCTATTGTAATGACCCGATCCATCGTTACTAAAAAGCACCTTGTGTGGAGTTTCAAATTCTGGAAAGGTAGTGCTAGAATTTTTAAAATCTAGGCACGACTATTTTTGGCTTAAATTATTTTCTAGGTTGAGTTGATGTCGGTCCGCCATTGAGGCAGATTCCTTTGATATGGCGATGCCACTATACCAGTTTGAGTCCTCCTAGAGTGAGATTTCAAAATTCAACAATCTAATTATGTGCCATCTTTTTATTTTCCTCCAACTTTGGAAAGGAGAAAATAAACAGGGGATGCTCCAAAAGCACTCGGGGCCATGAGTAACAGAGGAGGGAGAAATTCCTTGCTAGGGAGATGAAAGTCATGGATTTCCCATGGTCATTCATCAAAGGTTGCTTCAGCGGAAACATATTCATGGACAAGGTTCATCAGCAGTTGCTTGACGCAAAGTAGACTATGTTTTCTTTCAAATTAAGTAGTTAGACCTATTTTACCACGTTTTATCTTGTAACTATTTGGAGGTTGCATTTTTAGGCCTTCGGGTACAAAGTTTGGATGACTTAAGGTTGTGGTTGTGCTGTTAGGAAGAAAAGGTGATGAATAGGAGGGGGTGCTCTAGTTCGTGATTAGTCTTGACTCTCCTTGTAGGTGATAGTCGTATGTTTCTATACTGACCAAGTAGGTCATTTTTAGAATTTTTCATAAAATTACTGGTTTACCCATTTTGATATTGACCCCAGTCATTTCTGATTAGATTTTCAAATTGGTTTTAATCTTTAAATAAAAGTTGTGAATTATGAAAGTTTTTGATTTTGAAAGGCTAAAGTTGTTAAAAAATTATTTTTCGGAGTCATTTGAAGTTGCGAGTCTAGGAATGAAATTATGTCGATTCCATTAATTTCAAAATGTGGAAATCGGTCTAAGAGAATTATTGGTTTTAGATTCAGAGTTTTTTCGTGGATTTGAGGTCTTAAGTTGAAAATTTGCAAAATTTAGCCTTTGGACTAACTTTGATCAATATTTAGAGTTTGAGTGCTCGGAACGGATTTTCAACAATTATGTTGGATTCGGGGGATGATTTTAGGCCTAGGAGTGGTCTTGGCTGAATTTTCAGAGGTCTTGAACTTGATTTGACCTTCTTAGGTGTTATATTCATTTTTTGACTTTCACGGATTTTGGATCAGGGATACCTCGAATTCATGTTTTGATGTTTTCTTTGAGTCTGAAATGTCAAGTTTAGTTAAGTAGGATATTTGCTTTATGTGTACGGAGTTCCGACCAAATCTCGACGTTCTATTTGAAGATCGGTGTGTTAGCTGGTTTTTCTAATGCATGAGTACTCTGTTCGCCACGTTTGCAAGGGGTCGACTGCTTTTTCTACCCTCGCGTTAGCGAAGGTGTGACCGCATCCGCGATGGGTCGAGTCACTTGGCGATAACATTCGTGAAAGCCTTCTGCTTTCGTGACCTTTGCGTTAGCGAAGAGGCCGGTCTTTATGCGGCGTTCACTTTTTCAAACTAGGGTCGTGATGTGATGATGTGTAAGTGACCCTGGGTTTTTGAAAGCGACTTCAGGGAGGGTTTTGCCCTGTAATTTAAGAGTTTTACCCCATTTTCCTTCATTTTAAGTTGTAGAAAATTCTTGGAGGTGATTTTAAAGAGATGTTTTTGTGGTGAATCACTTGGGTAAGTATTTATAACCCTAAAACTTTGATTCTCTTTTATCAATTTGGTGAATTATACATATACAAACGTGACTAATTATATAAATTCAAAGTCAATCCACGTAATTAATGATTAATGATAGTCGTGAGTGGTAATTATAGCAAACTATAGCTATGATGAGTAATTAAGTAGTATAAATTTGCTTAACTGCATAATTTTTCCTATTATAAAATAACAATCATAAAATAATTATGTTTTGTAACATTACATTTTACAACAAACTTATTTAAGGATTATTCTACTTACAATGTTAATGAACTTAAATAAAACTCTATAAATACATAGGTTAAAAATAAAACATTATATATAATAGGGAAAATACTCAAATATGCTATTGAACTTTGAGAAAAAACTCATATATGCCATCCATTAAAAGTTTGGCTCATGTATGACATTCCCGTTTGAGAAAAGACTTATTCATGCCACTATTTGTTAACAGAAAAAATTTCAATTTTGCAAATTTATTGTTTATACGTTGTCAATTATGATGCAGTTACATCATTAGTTAAATTATTTTATTTAAAAGGAAAAAGACTCAAATATGTCATAGAACTTTGAGAAAAATGCTCATTTATGTCATATGTTAAAGAGAAAAAAGCATAAATTACCCCCCTAAACTTGTACCCAAAAGTCAGTTACACGCTTGAAATAATGGGGCGACCTATTACACACCTTAAGTACACAAAAGTGTATTTATTTGCCCATTCCTTGTCACAACCTAGACCGTCGTGATTGGCACCCACACTAACGCTCCGGTGGAAGAACCATTACTACAACCCAACTAAACATCTTAATGAAAAACTAGGCATTTAAAGATACGGAAGCAGGTTTGAATGTCTAAAGAAATATGGAGTTCCATAAATTCCGAAAGTTTAACAAAAACAACTACCAAACAATTGCAGAAAATAACCCCTAGAACCTAAAAGTCAATGTACCAAAACCCTACTAACTACAATTCTAAGAACAAGGGGTACATCCCCGAAACTAAACCAACTAATATCTAAAGAACTAGTCTAAGTCCGAAGAGAATGAACTAAACAGAATGAGAACTCATGGCAGCCTGGAAGAACTGGTTCACCCTTGAATTTGGTCTCGATAAGTGATCTCATAAATGAGGCATGTCAATAGCCGCTTGAAGATTCCATGTACTCAACAAAGAAAGAGCTATTGCAGTATCAGTACACAACCACAGTGTACTGGTAGGATCATGCGGCTACTCCCATAAGCACAATATACAATAAACAATCACAACATAATAAACACACATTTACAAATTACAGTTCAGTTATTATTTCAGAACAACATACAGTCTTCCACTATCAATGACAATTTGACATAAATATGTAATCACAGTGGTCCTCTCATGGAACACATACCCAAACTATTAGTGTGTCGGAATGTGACATCCGATCCAATGCATGTATCGGAATGTGATACTCTGTCTAATATATGTGTTGGAACGTGACACCCGATCAAATGTTTATGTCAGAACGTGACACCCGATCCAATGTATGTGTCGGAACGTGACACTCGATCCAATCAGCAAAACCAGAATCACAATCACATCCATAATGAACAGTACTCAAATCATACAATCAAATAATAGGTTCATGACATGTATTGTTTCACACATCATCATTTCATTAGGTTCGATTCATACTTCCCTATTCACATACACGCATGCATACAATGTAGCAATCGATTGTCATATATCACACAAACAGGAAATAAAATTATTACCTACCTCGAAATCAAGATTGAATCCTCCCAAGACATTTGAGCCTTCCCTTTTCAAATTCTTTCCGCTTGTTTTAAGTCTACAAATAATTAATATAATGTAAGGATCAATAATTAAGGTCTAATTTACCTGGATTATAATAATACCAAAAACCCAAGACCATACCCATGATCCTAATGTGCAGCTAGGGATTTTCCCACCATTAACTTCGGGCCAAAACCCTCCCCCAATGATAATTACCCAAGAATCTAAGTTCTACCAATCAAAAAATAGATTAGGGGAGTAAAATTCTTACCTTTAGCACCAAAAGTCGTGGAAAATTGTCAAAAACTCATCCTGGGTCATCTCCTCACTCTTAAGAATGAAGTTTGCAGAAAAATAACGAAATTGGGGTTTTCCCCGACTTAATTCACGACTAGCCCGCTACGGTAGACCCCAACCCATCACAACGCCCTTGTCCTGGCGGGATTAATCCCGCCCTGGCGGCTCAGGGAGACAGAACCTCAGAATTTTAGTTCCAAGCTCCCATTTCACAACATACTTTCAAACCAAGACGTTCTAAAACTACCCTGTCATGCTAAGATCTGTTTCGGGAGTTCTACTCTCTCGAAATTTGATTCCGTATGCCGCACCCTATTTCGAACCGGCCAAAATAGTTCACAACATAATATGGCTGACACTCTGATTTTTGGAAAAAATTGTTTTGTTTTAGTTTTAGAGTCGCCACCTAAATTTTAAGGAAAATATTAGGAAAACCATTTTTTATGTAAATGTAAACTCTGTTTAGATTTGCGAAACCAGTGAGATTCTGAATAAGGGTTTTGGTTACTCGAGGAAAAGGTGTTAAGCATCCCTCAGAGCCTATCCGAAGATAGTTCTTAAACTCAATTTAGGAAAATATGATTAGGAAAACTTGTTTATTTACTTACTTTTAAAAATTAAATGATAAGTTAATTATTTAGTTTAAGAAAAGAGTACAATACAAGGTACGATATATATTAGTCTTATAAAATAGCTTTAATAGTAGTATTTTTTATCATATTGTAAAATAAATAAATAAATGTACTTAGATGTATGATAAATTTATGTGTAAAATATATATAGTTGTATCATAATAAAATTATCCTAAAAATATATAGATGTTGAATTTTCGAAAATATGTCGTCTTATTAAGACGTAAAATAAAAATAAGATAGTAGTTGAGTGTAAATACGTAGTAATATGTGATGTGTAATTTGAATGAAAATATATAAAATGGTGTTTTCTAAAATAAAATAAAATAAATGATACTAGATGTTAAAATATTATCTAAAGGTTTGTGATCTTAAATATGTTTATTATAAAGTGTAGTATATACATGTAAGTTGTGCAAAAATATGTGAATGTTTATTATTTATTTACATGTAAGGATAAGTTAACGATAGATTAGATGTAGTAAAGTAATATGTATATTTAAGTGTAGGCATTTATAAAAATAAATAAATAACATTAGTGAAAGAGATAGTTGATAATAATAGGTTATGTAGAGAAAATATAGAATATATACCTTTATATGTATGACATATATATGTATGTACCTTGTATTTGAACCTGCTGGCATATCTAAAATTTCAAAATAGCATGTTAAAAGATTAAAACGTTTTTAGCAATGTTTGATCCAAAAAAGTAAGAATAGTCCATACATTTTTGTAAAGGGGTGATGTAAAAAGTATAAAAAATAGGCCTAACTATTGAGCCTTATTCTATAGTCATATTTGTTTAAATATATAAGCCTACTTCCCTACCTATTTTCTTAAAAAAAATGTATATCTAAAGATAAATATCTTAGCTTTAAGTAAATTTCTAAATGTAATTATTCCAGCCTTTAGACTAGTTTCAAAATATTTGGAGGTCCTAAGTTAATTTCTAAATGTAATTATTCTAGTCTTTAAACTAGTTTCAAAATATTTGGAGGTCCTAAGCGATGAGCAGGCCTAAATGAATATTATTTTAGCCTTTATGTATCTCTAAATTCATTTGGAAGTCCCAACTCATGAGTTTTATTTTTTCCTACACAAGTACCTAAATGAAAATTACTTCGCCCTTTTGAAACTTCATTTGGAAATCTTTTAAAACTATAAGCCCCTCTTTAAAAGCCTGAAAGAATGTTATAAGTGAAAATTCTAACCCATTTTTATAGAAAATATCTTTTGTATCATTTGTTCTAAAAGTATTTCCACAAAATTCACAAACAAATAATATTAGCTCACATAAATAATCTTCAAAATAAAAGACAAGCAATGTATCGAAAACATAAGATTTATGTACGCATAGGTAAATGTTAGTCAACATATCAAAATAATATAATCAAACTCAAAAAAAAGGAAACGTTAAGAATGTTGGGACTCCAAGTATTGAGGTGATCCTAATTGTTGTTGGCCTAATAATTTAGGCCAATAATGAGTTCCAAAGTAGAAACTCCAGCCCTCCGGATGTACATAAAACATAAGAAAGAAAGAAAAAAGAAATTAGAAATAACCTCAATCATGTCACGACAGATAATGGCAAAATATTTTTCAAAGCTATAGACTAACTAAACATATACTTTGAATCAATTGTCAAACATGTACAAAACCTATCTACCTTGCACATGTGATGAAGAGGGAATTCTTATACACATGCAGTGAATAATATTATAATATCCTCCAAGAATGAAAGTTGAATTGAGAGAACTTAAGATGATAAGAAGGAATATGGGAATGAGGGGAGGATTGGAGCTTTGTAAATTTAACTCCGACAAAGAAACGAAAAAGAAAAGAAAACTCAGATGGGTCATAAGAAAAATGCAGATTTCAAAACTAACCGAGAAAACACCATCTAAATTCAATTAAAATATAACAGAGATTAATAATGTGAGAAAAACTAAAATCACAACTACAACAACATTCATCATTTAACCACCAACAATACCACACTTTAGTTTTGCTTCTATGAGATAAGATTTTCAAGGTGTTATATGTCAAAATACATCAAAATTCATCGTCAAAACATTTAAAATATTATCACTTCTTTAAACATGATGATTCAGTCTCAATGGAAAAAAAAAATTAGCACTGCTTATAAAAGAGCTCCTTAAAACTAAAGAAGGTTCTCATTAATTATTATTGAAGCAGTGAGCGTATCTACAAGTTTTCTCACATAAATCTACTATACTATCAACATACAAAGATATAGTTGGCAGCAAACGACAGATCAATGCCCACAACTACTTGAAAGCAATACAACCAAACTAAATCTGGACAACCTCTAATAACAAAAGGCAGGACCAAATGAATAGAAACAAAAATCAATCATACTATAAGACAATCATAACAAAATTAAACTCTACTAATCTAGGTAAGAACTGCTGATCTATACTCGAAAACAAGTATAAGAATAATGGGACGAATCCTACGAGATTAGTCCTACATCATGAGGTTTAACAACAATGAATCAAAAATGGAAAGAGAAGACAACCACGACTACGAACGGAAAAAAAACAACACTATACTGCTAATGCACTCAAAATAGTGAACATCAAACTATATTTGAACAAAACGGAACAGTGATTCAGCTAGTTTTTAGAGCAGGATAGGTCGTAAGAAAAACAAGACACTGATTTCAGATTAACATGTCACTATTTGAGATACAACCAACTCATATCATTTTTTGATCCGTAACAAACAGGACAAAGGCGAAATAATAAGGAAAATGTACCTCTTTTGGGGTAGCAAACAAGAGCTTTGGCGTCAAAAGATTCCAACTTCAAACTTGTTCAAACTCAAAGCCAAACGAAAAGCAGAGAAGTGAAAGAAAAATAAGCAGAGCTATTTTGTGATTCTCCTCCTTTTTTTTGATGTTGTTCTCTCCTTTTATAGGTGAAAATTAGAGTCCAAAATTCAAATTTGAAAATTAATAAAATGCTGGAAAACATAGAGTCGCAACTTGATATCAAAATCAATCATCACTTTTCAGATTTTGATCTGTTGGAATAATTTAGACCACAAATTTTGAAAATATTTTAAACAAAACTCGGTCAGACCAGAGGTATAGGCAGCGCAGGGTGTCTCTTTATATCAGAATAGGGGTGATGGAGGAGACATAAAGCAAGAGACCACCGGGTATTGTTGTTTTTCGGTGTTTCATGGCCGTTTCTTAGGCAGCGGGTGATGTGATGGGAGATTGATGAGATAGGACGAAGGGGCATGGGGAAGTGAGGACATCTGGGGGAGATTACCGTCGGAAATTAATATTTTCCAGCGGTTCATAGCCGTTATCGGCAGACGCGATGGGAGAGGAGAGGAGCGTTTGGGGAAGGAGGACACTGTTCTAGGAAAAGAGCGATGTTGGGAAAAATAAAGGTTGAGCGGCATACTATTTTTTGGAAAAGAAGAAAATAATTTGTGATTTAATTTGGGTCGTCCGATCGTTTGATCGGACGGTTAAAATAAATCAGAAATTGAAAGAAAAAGTTATATATATATGTATATATATTAAATAATGGTAAAAGCTTAATTAACTAAGACCGTTAGATTTAATCGTAGGGTCAAGATTTAAGTTAAACAAATACAATCCATGTTCTCGCCTACGTGGCATACACGAATTGGTCGATTTAAGGGGACTTGGATTGCCAAATTGCTCTAATTAAATTCATTTAAATTATAACCTCTCCTTTATTAAATAGTCATAATTTATTAAATTAAAAATAATTATTTTACAAGATTAGCTTGTTTGATAAAATTAGTCACTCTTAAAAGTTAAATTAATATAAATTAGTAACTCGTCAATTAATTAAGCTTTCTAATTTTAAACAATGTACGAAAAATATTTATTGCGACAAAAGAAATTATATTTGAACAAAAAATAGATTCAGTTCTTAAGAACGACATTTATTTAAGAAATGAGAAAGTAAGTAGTAATATATATATATATATAATATGTTTAATTTTTATAAGAAACAACATTTATGAAATACATTTAAAATAAATAATTAAAAATCTTTTCGTATTTCTACAAGAAATTTCATAACACATAGTATTATTATTATTATTATTATTACTTTAGTTAAATGTGAAGAGCTAAAATTGGGTGTCAACACCGTAAAGTCGTACGGGTTCCTTAAAGTCCTCACTATTTACTAATGTGATAAAATTCAAATTATATTCCCCATTCATTACCAGATTTCACTAGACAATACCTGACTCAAATTTCATCCAAATCTGGACTAGGCTAGAATTTTCCAAGTCACTACCCAAAAGTTTTCTGGCCCAAATTCTTTCCCCATTGGCTTTTCTATAACGATGGAAACAGATCGTTACATTCCTTCACCCAACCCAAGGTGAGTTTCACTCCACATAGTTGAGCGTGTCAGCACGCTAATAAAGTCATTTTATTTTATTTTTAAATTAAAAATTCCCAACGGTTATATTCCCTTCTTATAACCCACCCACCCGATCCTAATGAAGAAGAACCTTAAATTCTCACCCAAAAATCTGAAGCCAAAATTGAATTCAAACATAGTTCGAAATCCCTTCTTTTGAATCAAAGGTAACTCTTTTTCATTATTATTCATTCATATCTTTTCCATTTTGCTTCATTCCTCTCTTTTTCATTTTGATTTGTTTCTATGTATTTCATAATTTTTTTGAATTTTTATTTGTTTGATTCGCTATAAATTTTATTAAGGTGCTACAATGGCTCGAATAAGCTTGACTAGGCTCTGTTTGCAAGAGAAATATCATGAATTGGAAGAGGTGCGAAGCAAACATGGATTTGTTTTACCTTTGTTGACCTCTTGGACCCCAAGAAATCCTGGTAGAATATATTGAGGTTGTCCTTACTACGGGGTAAGTTGAATTTTTTTTAAGAATTAAATGATTCATTTTTTTTTGTTTCAAGAGCCATAGAATGATTCGTTTTATTGTTTAAGAATGCTAGATCATGCAATATTTGGCTTTGGAAGGATGATTATATTGATCCAAGATCCAAATTTGTGATTTCAAAGTTGTTGGAAAGAATTACTGAGCTTGAACATAATGTTGAATCTTCTAAAAAAGTTGAAACTTCAGATGAGGAAATCAACAAGCCTACTAAGTCGATTAAATCTATAGAAAGAAAAATAGATATGAACAAGATAGAGTAAAAAATGGACAATTTTGATGATGATTTGAAGAAGATGAAAGCAATTGAAAAGAAATGTAAAAATAAATTGGCCAAGTCCAAAAAAAGAGAGAAACAACTTTGAATTGCTTTGTTGTGTGTTTGTATTTTAGGTGTAAGTTTAGTATTTCAGAAAGTATTATTTCTGAAAGGAGATTCAATGAAATTGCCATGATCTCTTCTTGTATATAAAATTTGCAAATGTTGTATTGAACCTTTCCCTTTGTGTACTGAAAGCATGTTGGTTGCATTTGTGTAATGAAAATTTTGCTAAGGCATAAACTATATATTTATTGTCTACATCTATCTGCTCAACTGTCTAAACATCACAAATAACCTGCAAATATAGTTTGTGTAGCCACTGCTAAA
The DNA here is from genome assembly GCA_029582725.1 of Solanum chiquidenum. Classification (NCBI taxonomy): domain Eukaryota; kingdom Viridiplantae; phylum Streptophyta; class Magnoliopsida; order Solanales; family Solanaceae; genus Solanum; species Solanum chiquidenum. The sequence goes on from JAJOOS010013815.1 coordinate 14,774, forward strand.
GTAGTTACTACTTTCCCTCCATAAACACAGAATTATTAACAATCAACTAAAAGAGAAGCATTGCTACATAAAGAGACAGTCATCTGCACAATCCATAATCAAAATAGAAGTTATAGTTGTTAAAATTGTTACATAATCAAACACCAAAAATTAAAATGCAATCACAATTGTCAATTCATTGTCTTAAATATAAGGGACCTAAATAGGGATAAATTGAATTGGATTGCATTGTCAAAAATCTACCAACAAAACATAGTGTCTACATTGCATTGCCAATAAAAAATTACCAAAACTAGTTTGATTGCATTAGATGTTGTGAGCATTAGAGCTCTCTTGGCTCAAGTGTGCAACCTTAGACTTAGTCTCAATTTGTTTTCTCCCCCTAATTCTTCAAGTTGGCTTGAGGTCATAGTTTGTTTTCTCATTCATTTCACACCACATGTTGGTTTATGCCCAAGATCTCCAGTGACAAATTTTGAACACTTCACATTTCTAAATCTTTTACTGGGCATTTTAGTCTGTTCAAATGAATATAAATAATCTTAATTTATGATTAAAGAAAAAAATAATAAATGATATTTAAGTATAGAAATAGGAAACTTACATTAATAATAGTAGCACCACTTTGTGTGTGTAGTACACCCATTCCAACCATTCTTGTTCTGCTAGCAACACTATCCTAAAAAAGCAACAAAATATTAAGTAAAACAACTTATTTAAAACTTATACATGAAGTAAGTAAAGAAAACTATATCACCTTTTCTTTTGAACCCTTTGGGCTACCCCCTCCTCTTTCAGTCAACCCTAAAAAAGCAACAAAACATTCTATAAAATAACTTATTTAAAACTTATACATGAAGTAAGTAAAGAAAACTATATCACCTTTTCTTTTGAACCCTTTGGTCTACCCCTTCCTCTTTCAGTGGGAGCATTAGGTGGTACTCTTGGGCCAACAGTTTGTGTTGATGTTGGTGCAACAGTAGGTGTTGCTCTTGGTGCAGCAGTAGGTGTTGCTCTTAGTGCAGCAATCTGTGTTGATGTTGGTGCAGCAACATGTGTTGCTCTTGGGCCATCAGTTTGTGTTGATGTTGGTGCAACAACAGGTGTTGCTCTTGGGCCACTAGTAGGTCTTGAACTTGGTACAGCAGCAGGTCTTGAACTTGGTCTAGCGGGAGGTCTTGATCCTGAGCCACCAGTAGGTTTTGAACCTGGTCCAACATTAAAGCTTGTGCCAGAAGCATGTGCACCAAGAGGACACTTTCTTTTATTGTCACCTTTGTTATGACAAGTGTTGCATGACATCTCAATCCCTCTTTTGGATAATTTTTTAGTTTTACTTGTTTCACCTTGCTCTTTCTTCCTAGCCTTGCCAGGCTTTTCTGGCATCTTCCTGACATGAGGTGGTATAATAGAGATGTTTTGTGATTCTGGCCACATTTTCATATTCAGAACTAGCTGAATCAAGTAGTATGTCTTCATATAAGTTTCTATGTTATACCAATGAGAAATGTAGTTGATTGGTTCTAATTTTATATGGTGAAGATCAGCTATTACATGAGGACATGGTATGCCTTTCAACATCCATGCTCTACGGCTACATGTTTGCCTTTGAATATCTACAACATGTTTGTATGGTCCATGAGGTACCTCATGCCCTGTATCTGAATTACATTCAACGCTACATTCCATAAACTTAGTTGTGTTATCTTTTAGAACCTTCATTGTCATTGGACAAATATTACAGATCCAAGTATTGTAAAACTCTCTCATCTACCCTATTATTTTTATCATTTTCAACCTAATTTCTTCAAGCATTGTAATTATAGTCATGTGCCTTGCTACTAATATCCATGCATTTACTGTCTACTATGTCACATTTTGGGGTAAAATTGAAGTAAACGTTGCTCCATTTATCTGGATTATAATACAACAAGTCATCAACTATCTTATTCCCCAATCATTTCATATAACTAATATTATCATTTAACTCAGCCTCAAAAGTAGACCTTGCACACCTCGAGAAACATTTCTTTCTCTCAATACCTCTTTGACCAGTTAGCAAGGATGTGTCTAGTACACATTCTATGCTCAATATTTGGCAAATGAGTAGTTATGGCAATTTCAAGACCCTATAAAAAATTAATGAATACTAGATGAATAAGAAAATATTTCAGACCTTAATAAATATTCAAGACATGAAATAAATCAAAAACCAATAAATATTCTAACCTTTTGCATATCCGATATGATTGTGATGTTTGTACCATCTCCCAACTGAAGTTCTTCCATTAGAAGATTGATAAACCAAGCCAAAATAAATTTATTTTCAACTTCAACTACTGCCCAAGCCAGTGGCAGCATTTGATTTAGAGTTGTCAAAATGGGCTGGCCCAACCCAATCCTAACGGGCTAGAGAGTTAAATGGGTTGGGACGGACTGACCCTTTTAATTAAAGGGCCTATAAAATAGCAGCTCAACCCAGCCCTAAGCGGGCCACAAGTTGGGACGGGTTGGCCCTTCAACCAAAAAATGGACATTTTCCTCTTAGAAAGGATACGAATATTGATGTTCGATGAACACGAAATCAATACATACATAAATTCATTCATGACTTACACATACTTCAGTAAATATTTACAAAACAAATACATAATAGCCAACATACAACATTCATAAGATTCATCCGCACAAAAAAACATTACATGATCACTATTTTCATAAACAAGACAATGAAGAAGAAGTGAAAAATTAGGCATAAAAACAAAAATAAAAGATGTCAAAGATTCATAGTTATAATGTAGTAATGGACTTGGGCTTATAAGAAAATTTAATGGGCTAATGACCCTAAAATGTAAAAGATATATAAAAAATATAGTCTTGATTTTATATTGATATTTTAAAAATATTTATTGACAAAATCTTAACAAGTAAAACACTACTTAAAATATATATAATAAATATTCTTAAAATTCACAGCGCGCAGGCTGGCCTCTGAGGCTTGCGGGTTGGGCCTACGAGGCCAGCGGGCCGAATGAGGCTGGGCTAAAAAGCCTCGTTCCTAAATGAGCTGAAAAAATTGAGTCCAACCCCATTTAATTCAAGGGTTGAGTTGGGCCGGCCTAGCGGACCAAACCCATTTTGACAGTTCTAATTTGATTGTTCCCATCTTCACAAACAACAACCAATAATTGACCTTTAGATACTCCCTTTAGAAAACAACCATCCAAACCAATGCACTTTCTACAACCAGCCAAAAAGGACTTTTTGATTGCATCAAAACATATGTAGAAGCCTTGAAACATTTTTCTACCATTTTCAAATGTTTCCTCATGAAGCTTGACTACACATGTACTACCTAGATTAGTTCTTAGCAACTTATCTTTGCAGTCCAAAATCCTCTCAAACTCAAGAACATAGTCACCTATTAGCTCCTGTAATACTTTGTTTCTTGCTCTCCTACACATTGTTCTTCCAACATATAAATTCATTTCTTTTTTAATAATCCCTTGAAACTCAAAGATTCTAATGTTAGGTTGTTTCTTTATCCTTTCACTATAGTGACTAGATTAGTTCTTAGCAACTTATCTTTGCAGTCCAAAATCCTCTCAAACTCAAGAACATAGTCACCTATTAGCTCCTGTAATACTTTGTTTCTTGCTCTCCTACACATTGTTCTTCCAACATATAAATTCATTTCTTTTTTAATAATCCCTTGAAACTCAAAGATTCTAATGTTAGGTTGTTTCTTTATCCTTTCACTATAGTGACTAGATTAGTTCTTAGCAACTTATCTTTGCAGTCCAAAATCCTCTCAAACTCAAGAACATAGTCACCTATTAGCTCCTGTAATACTTTGTTTCTTGCTCTCCTACACATTGTTCTTCCAACATATAAATTCATTTCTTTTTTAATAATCCCTTGAAACTCAAAGATTCTAATGTTAGGTTGTTTCTTTATCCTTTCACTATAGTGACTAGAT
>JAJOOS010013816.1:0-36888 GCA_029582725.1 Solanum chiquidenum
GAGAAGAAGAGGAGAAGGAGAAGAAGAAGCAAGGTTCGTCAAAGATCGTCGTGGATATCGTCGGGGGTGATCCCTACTAGGTATGTGAGTTATAGTGTGGGGTTGGTTCTTTCCCCCACACGCCAAGTTCGTTTTATTTCCGATAAGAGATTGGTTGTGTTGTTGAAGTTGTTGGTTGTGTTGTTGATGTTGAGATTATGTTGAAGTCTTGTTGATTTGAGACATGTTTCCGGTTGTGTTTCCGGGTTACATCTATTGTATGTTGAGGGGTTTTATGTTTCTAAGTGTTGAGGCTGAATACTTTGAAGTTGGGAAGGTTTAGAGTTGGATAAAAGAAGGAGAAAAGTCGAATTTTTGGGGAAAAGGGGTGGCGCGTCGCGCCAGCCAGCGCGCCACAGAGTGTTTTCTGAACTTTTGCCTTTGGGGCGCCGCGCCTGCCAGTGCGCCCCATCAGGCCTTCTGAACTTCAAGGTTTGGCGCCCCGCGCCTGCCAGTGCACCCCATCAGGCCTTCTGAACTTCGAGGTCTGGCGCCCCGCGCCTTGCAAAGCGCCAAGGACGCCAAGTTTCCCCTTTCATTCCCTACTTTTTCATGCATGTTCTATGGTAATGTACCTATGTTTTATAGTTGTTTCCAACACTCCAAAGCACGTCTAAACGTCAAGAGCTCATTCATAACAAAGTGATCATATACCTTGAATCCATAATCCAATTCAAGGCGAGTTAGGATCAAGTCAAGGTAATGTTAGAGTCGAGTCAAGCAAGGTTAAGAAGTAAGTCAAGCAAGTTTTCAAAGTTGTTCAAGAGTCTTTATTGAACGTTTTAACTTCATTTAAGGTTCAAGTTCCAAGTCAAGTAAAGAGTATAGAGTTTCAAAAAAAGTAAAGAGTATAGAGTTTCAAGTTAAGTCAAGAGCATAAAGTTGAGTTCATTTCTCAAAAGCTATTAGGGAACTAAGTATTCCCAAGAAGTTTTTAAATGTTTTTTTTTACATTTGAGTAAGAAAGGAACTATGTTTTCCAAAGGAGCCTTTGGGCTAAACTTTGAGTAATTATCTCAAATTAAAGAAAGATGTGTTTAAAACACTTATGAGCTAAAGTATTTTTGGGAGTATTTTTGGGAGTAGTCTTGAGCACCGAGTTGGGGACACGAGTTCATATTAACTCAACTCTCCATAGGAACCATGTAGCCAACATGGGATTAACGAGTCATACTTTTTAGATGATTCCGTAAGTTTAGCTAGTGGATCCACTTAGCATAGTTAGCTTTCTATATCACGGCAAGGTATAGGATGGTCCTTAGGCAACGTGAGGTAAAACGTTGTATCACCACTCAGTTTTCTAGTGGTGGTTATCAGTTAGAGAAACTCCCACAGTAGAAATTGCATGGTTCCTCGAGGGGTTCTGCTTAGTATGAATGGGGGCATGGGACTCCATTCATGCATTGCACAGGTAGACTTTGAGAGGAAGCATGGTATTTTTATGATATTTTTATGATATTATAAATATGATGTTGACGTCATGTTTTAAATAGTTTACAAGCTTTATATATTGCATGTGTCTTATTGCTTTATATATTGAGTTCAGTTATTCATGAGTTGAGCAGAGCCAAGGTAAGTGTTCTCTTATATTCCTTTCAAGCTTAAGTTGTGGTTTAGCTTTCCAGCTCGCATACTCGTACATTCCATGTACTGATGCCAGTTGGCCTGCATCTTATTATGATGGTACCCAGGATCAGCATCCAGCACGCCGTTGATCCAGTTAAGCACTCCAAAGTCAGTGGTGAGTCTCCTTGCTTTCCGGAGGACTCGGTTACTTTGTTCTCTTAATTTTGTTTTATTAGGATGTTGCGGGGTCTGTCCCAACATCCATCTCAGTATTTTTAGAGGCTTCATAGACAGTCAGTCAGTCAGTTAGTATTGAGTCTCTCATGCATGTATTTATATGAATATTCTATTTTGAGACTCGAGTTGCCTTTTTGGCCAGATTTTTATAAGTTAGGTTGTTTTATGACCTTTCTTTGCATTGAATTATTCTGTTGAGTTAGGTTTCCGCTGAGTTAAGAAAGCCAGGCCAAGGGTTTGCTTGGGGGTCAGCAATGGTCTTCGAGTGCCGGCTACGTCCAGGATGTAGGCTCGGGGCGTGACAAGAATAATAGGGATTAGTACCTTTTTAGTTGAGTTCTTTTTTAAAAAAACTAAAAAAAAATGATAAATGTTGTTGACTATTGGATTTTTAAATGTAAAAATAAAAAGTTGTACTTTTTATAGTTTCTAAGTAACTAAAAGGACAAAAGTTACAGCTAGAGCTTAGATAGAGGACAGAAGTGTGTGAACATTTTATATATTATAAAAAAAAAGAATTAAAACTAAAATGTGGCAATAGGGATTTGATCCCGGGTTGGCTCGGAAAATTGAACCCCCTTTCACCACTCGGCTAAGCTTCAGACTTGTGTTAGTGGGGTCAAAAGTTAATATATACATATAAAATTATAAAAACTGATTAAATATACATATATATATGGTATTATTTTTCAATGAACCACTGCAGGTCTTCCCTTGTATATGATAGTAGAGTATGTCTAATTATATAGTTTTTCGTTAATAATATAGTAAGTCCAGATGATATTACGACAATCGTAGATAATTAAGGAGTGAATTAACCATGGGCAGTTCATAGTATAATCTTAGTTTTTTTTTTTTTTTTCGATCAATAAAAGAAAAGAAATTGAATCTCCTGTTGAACTAGGAGGAGTTTAAGAATTTAAATTCTATTTAAAAAAAATATTTTCTCGGAGACTCATGATTATATATCGATTAATATATTATATATGTCTTGTGATAAAATAAACAAATTGATTATTACTCTCTTCGTTCATCTTTACTTGTTATATTTGGACTTGACACACTCATTAAAAAAACATTAATTGACATGACTATTTTACCATATTATCCCTATTAATTGATGTTTAGTGTTAGATCTTGAAAAATAATTAATGTTAAAAGTAAAACATGAATTTTTTTTTATCTTTTTTGATATATCAAAAGTGAAAAGTAAAATGAAAATATATTTTGAAAATGGTGAACAAATAAAAGTGAATAAAGAGAATATTCTATAAGATATATCATATATATAAAGTCTAAAGTGAATAAGTGAAAATGAGCGGTGGACAAAAATGGCCTTGCTATACCTCACTCTCATCTTCAATAGGGTCTGCTCTTTCTTTTTTGGAAGAATATACCAATAGAGAGTGGACTGAACATCTTTCCAATTTCAAAGATCTATCAATGCTCGTACTTGCATCTTGAAGTACTCCAACTTATTAGAGACTTTGTGTGGTGAATCGCAAAGATCCAAAAATGTCCAAATAACATCACAATTGTCTGGTTGTGTGTAACCTAACATCAAAAATGATTTTCAGAGGTAATTAATTAACAAAAATAGTTTAATTATCATTAAATATATATTTTTAGAGGTAATTAACACTCTTTGTAAATGTCCCTAAAATTTATAGCATTATTGGATCCAATAACAATTAACTAATATTGTTAAAGGTTTTAACTCTCTATATAATATAATATATATTTATTACTGTTAAAAACTATCTTTATTGCGGTGTTAGTTGTGTTTGGGCCACAATTTATGAGCATCTATCATGTTTTTAGATCCCTCAGATTGTTTCTAAATACAATAAAGTTGTTTACTCACGCACTACTGGATTAGTCTATGGGCTGGTGAGATTATTCCACTACAGATTGATGGACTTACTAATTTGTTGACTCATGTGTTCGCCGATCAACCTAATTTTTTTTGGAAATAATCATTCAATCTACTTCCTCGGTCTCTATTTGTTTGTCAAATTTTGACTCAACACACATATTAATATATTTTCTTATTGTATTTTTTCAAAGATATTAACTCAATTTTAGCAAAAAATGAAAAAAAAAATCTGAAATAGTGAAAGAGTACGTTGATAGAGATTTGATGAAATAATTTAAGAGAAAATTAGCAAACTAGTCACAATCCTTAACATAATTATTAAAAAAATCTATACTTTAAAATAATTATTAAAAATGTCAATATGTCAATAATTTAGAAAATAAATTGAATCCTAATATAATTAATCTTTTTTCCTTTTATTTCTCAAATCAGCCCCATATTGGACCATTATTTATTCCACTATCCGATAAAAAAATAAAACTCATTACCACCAGGGGCGGCTCTTTGCTTTATAAAATAAGGCTTATGCCTTAGCCTCTCAATTTTTTATCAAGAATAAATTACGTGTTAAAAATTTTATAGAAAAAATTGATTATTTATGATTAAAAGTATAATATTTTTAAAATATATTATTTTACCCATTTGAACATCCTTTGTACTTTGTTAAAAATAAGAATTAATAGTGAAAAATGTTGAACAAAGTGCATTACAAATTCTTTTTTATTTATTTTTAAATTTTAGTTTCAAACATTACGTCAAGCATATTAAAATGGGGTATACCAAGTCATCAACTTCTTGAGATTCTATGGTTCTGACTCTTATCTTTATTAAAAATTTGTCAACTTATTACTTATAGAAATAAAATTTGAATAAATATGTATACGAAGTTTGTTTATATTTTAGGCCTCGAATTGAAATTAAACTCAGTCACTTTCCAACAAATAATATCAGAAGCAATAAAATCATAGACGGACCCACGGGTGTGAGGGTGTAGTACATTCGATAATTATTATTTTTATATATATGTTTGGATAGATTAAGAAAAAATGATATATTTAATTGTACAGTCGATAATTGAAACTCATTTGAATGAACTGATTGAAATTGTAACTGTATCTTGAGTCTGAAAACAATGGTCCCAAATTTTATCAAGTGAAACTGAGGCTGAAAACAATGGTCCCAAATTTTATACTATTCCACTTGATAGACATTTTATCTGCATAAAATGAAATAATTCTACATTATTTTATGAATTAAACAATTTTTTCCTTTTACGATTTTTCAAACGCTTCAAAAATGTTATTTACCGCAAAAAAGTTGTATGGTATTTTGTAACTTCTTTAACGTAGTTTCTAGTGTGTAAATTTTATCTCAAAAAAAATAAATACGAACTCAATGTCTGAATTAACATCAATCAAGGGCGGAGCTAGGGTGTAGGCGGCAGGTTCAACTCAATTTAGTAATTCTGATTAAAACTTATATCAGCTATCTTAAAAACCATTGAATATGTACAAATTATTAATTTAGAATCTATTAACTTGAAAAGATTATAATCCAAAATTCATAAATTTCAAATCTTATCTTCGGCTCTGATCGTCATTACTAGATTGTAGAGAGCATACTTTTGGAGGGAAAGGAGTTGTTAAACTAGTCTTACAAAATCTGTACTAATTCAAAGTGTTTTATTAAGATATGAAAAGTAACCAGCTTACAATTCTGGGAACAAACATACATATAATTCAACTAAATGCAGTACTAAAATAGCTCTCAACAGCATTACTAGTCAATATTTGCAGCACAGAGAGATTCGTGGTACCGACACATCTCGGCGTTTTGAACTGGCTAACTGCTGCTCCTAGCCCTACAAAATGATCTAAAATCTTATGAAACGTCCCTCTCTTCACAATCCGTAGCTCAAGGGCACCGATGGTTTTGACCCTCCGAGAGCTAACATAGCCAGCATCGACGAAAGATTTGTCTAAACAATTACAACATTCTTTCAAAATTTCCTCACTTGCCTTACCATTCAGTTCCCAGAAGATCACGTAGTGCCCTGGATCAGCTGATGTGTTTACGTTGCTAGAGAAATCGACTACTTCTAACTTCTCGTTTAATAACAGCTGTGCTGCTGCCTCCACGGCTAGTTGTAAATCTTTCTCGGTGTTTTTGTCGATGTTGATGCTCAGTAAGAGATTCCTACGACAAATAAACTGGAGTTCTGGAGTGCCATTGTGGAATCCTTTTATCTTTACCACATCACCGAGCCTGTATCGATATAAACCTGCATTTTACATGTGTATACTCGATCAAATCAAAACGAATAACAACATAATCAGTGTAGTCCCAAATGGGGTCTGAGGAGGATAGAGTGTATGCAGATCTTACCCTTACTTCAAAGGTAGAGAAGGTTGCTGGCAATAGACCCTTGGCTCAAGAAAAAAACAGTCCAAAAAGGAGTAACGGAAGTAAAAGCATAACAAAGCATACTGAATAGTAACTTCAACAAAATATATGACAATCGAAGTATAAGAAACAGGAGCAATACTAAGAAAAAATGAATAACAAAACTTATTGCATATAGGTGTTGCCAAGAAAAAGCATTTCCAAGGAAGGGAAGAACAAAATCATACCAGCGAAATTGGTGACAACAATTTCATACTCTTCACCGAGTTTAACTTCAGTTAAACCAACTGGCGTAGCCTCCACGCCATCTACATTTTCCACGAGAGGAATGAATTCGAAATAACCAATATTAGGAAGAACAGCATAAGTAACTAGCTCGGGAGGCAATTTAGGATTAACATTTGCTCCGATCCATCCTTCAGAAGATCCGTAATCTGCACTAAGCAGAGGTAGCTCCCCTGCATAATGCCTCAATTTCTTCAAGTAAGGTTCCATTGATCCGGTCATGATACCATATATGTACCTCGTGTTTGGGAATAATTCAGGTATCAACCCGTACCAATTACTTAACTGAATGCACTTGTTATAAATAGTATCAGCCAGTTCTGGATCAGGTTTGAGTAATTTTGACATTGCTGATCTTATAGAAGGAACAGTTACGCGACTAGAAAGGACTCCGTCCCTTATATTTGCAACAAGTTCTTGCCATACTTGTTCAAATTTTCTAAAAGCATGGACAATACTATGAGCAAATGTAGATGAAACAACTTGAACTTCGTTACGTAGAATGAGACCACACAATAGATGACAGTACAAGGATTGATTGAAATCAGGGCCGAATATCACTTCATCGGGGCTACAACACGGGGTCTGCATTGCTTTCATTGTCTTCTTGAATTGCGAATTTCGATACACATTTGTTGTGGCTGTTCCAGCTGCTAAACCTCCCTTCGTCTTGAACTGTTTGCTTCCATAAATGAACTGTAATGCTTTCCCGTTTACAACTGGGAATTCTCTGCAAATTAACATACATCCATCTCCACATCAATAATTTGATAAGTGAACAATTTTTCCCCTGTTTCATAGTATAGTTAACTAACATATTAACTAATCGTGATCGGATCGGATTATACTGCATTTTATCCACCAGCAATGGTGGTGGAGTCAGAAATTTCATGAATGATGTCGAGGTGCTAAAGTGAGTCATAGTATAGTTAACTAACATATTAACTAATCGTGATCGGATCGGATTATACTGCTTTTTATCCACCAGTAGTGGTGGTGGAGGCAGAAATTTCATGAATGATGTCAAGGTGCTAAAGTGAGTCTGCTCTTCTCAAAAAGTGAAGGGTGTCCCAAGTGTTGTAAAGATATGACACATCGGTCTAACTCAACTCCAAAAGCTAGCTCGGAAGATTGCCCAAATCCATATAAAGAGACCACCCGGCCATTCCCCAACCAAGGTGGAACTTTTACCTACTCTAACAGGTGTGCTAAAGTGAGCTGCTACTAATGGAATTCAAACACACGAACACTTTTATAAGTTTGCTTGTCTTTGCTCTTTCAAGGTGATTGTAACCCCTAGGCTATATCATATTGTTGTGTCAAGGGTTTTCAGAATATATTATTTGACCACTTTATTTATTATTTTACTTATATATATATATACGGTATAATCTTTCGATGAAGAGTGTCCAATTATGAATGTAGCTACGCCACTTTCCACAAGTACCTCGATGTAACATGAGTGCAAGAGTGGTTAAAAGAATCAATATTTTAGTTATTTTTGCCTATATGGATCTTAAAATATTAATGATTCAAAAGTTTTTTTTTTAGAGTTGAAATGTTATGTTGCTCGGACTATTCAAAATTATCAATAGATTAGTGTTGGATCATCTAAAAACAATGCATTTTTTGAAGTATTTCTAAAGAGTTTGAACAACCTAGATAAAAACGTTGGGATGTATCCCACATTTGTCACCATGTGAAACTCGAACACTTCTACTAGAAGGTTCAACTTATTGGTACCAAGAGAAAAAGTAACAAACACTTGTTTTATTAAAAGAAAATGCACTTTTTTCCCATTTATTGGTACCAAGAGAAAAAACTAAACAACTCATGCTGTGTTTTTCAATTGGACTAACTTTTTCCACAAATAAAACAAAAGCCATTAGCCAAAAAAAGCTGTAGAGTTGAAAAAGATGGCAATGACCAAATGATATGTAAGGACTTTAAGAGAAAAACAAAAAGAAGTAAAAACAAAATCGATAACCCCCCATATTTCCAATATTAGAGAGAGCTATGTTGCTCAAACTCTTCAAGACAGGTGCATGTTTGATATCTCGAAAAGTAGTACTCCCTTTGTTCTAATTTATATGGCATCTTTTGAATTTCGAGATTCAAACAAATTCCCTTTTTATTATAATTTTTTATATATTTTTTAAATATTTTAAATTGTCAATTATTGTGACATGTAATAGTTTTTACGTAGTTTACAATTATGTAAATTTATTTCAAAAAATTTGAAGATTCCATATGCAATTTTCCCGTCAAACTTAAATTGTTTGACTCTCGAAAAATAAAAAGTGTCACATAAATTGAAACATATGGAGTACATTTTTTGAAAAATAACAGTGTAAAGCATAATAAGGTAAATAAGATAGTACATTACCTGTTCCTAAAGGCAAAAGAAGTCTTGAATATTTGCATGGTGGATTCCATCAATTCTTCATTAAAAGGTACAAATTTTGGCTTTCCTTGAGTTGTACCAGAACTGCAATCAACCATTATCATCAAATTTTCTTCTTCAACTTCTATAAATAGTAAAATAAATACCAATTTCACCCCTCACAATTAACAATTGAAGAAAATAAAAAAAATCGTGTTTCTCTTATTTTATTATTTATAAAAGGTCATTAGACAAAGACACGCTGTCAAATGGTATAAATTCATCAAAGAAAATACAAAAATAAGTAAAGACAGACAATAATTATGCCTCAATCCCAAGTTAACATCGTTATGACAGAAGGGACAAATTCCCTCTACATATTAGTTGTCATGCTTCATTTATCAAGAGTTAAACTATGAAGTTTTTGACTAACATTTTAAATTATTATATGTTCTCTTCACATCAACATGAGAAAAAATGCAACTTGTAGTATTTATCATATAATTTTTGAATATTTAAATTTCAAATACAAAATATTGAGTTGATCTAATCTACTTTAACTTCAAAAATGAATCAAATTGACTTTTAAAAAGAAAAAATATGACAACTATTTTAGGATAGCAGGAGTAATTAATATTTTGTTTAATTTTAGATGTCTAAAAGGCACTCTTTGATAGAAACAATAAACTTAAATTGAAATGTTTAGTTATCAATTAAGTGATGAAAGATTTGAGTTAGTTTTTGTTAGAATTTCATATTGAAACTCAAGAGAGAGAGAAAAAAACGACCCTATTTTTTTTATACTCAAGTGTATGTTATTTGCATATACCATATATATATATATATTATTGTATATAAAATAACATACACACGACATACAAAATACTATAATTATACGCGCGTTATAAAACATTACCTCAACGAGATAGTGGTAATAGACTTTCTAGTAAGAATAGGAGTAAGATCACCATCAACAATTCTATGAATATAAGGCTCCAAATCCTTGTGTGTAACGAGAGGAACACAATTCTTGAAAGAAACTTGATCTGTTTTCCCATTAAGACCCCATTGTTGTAAATATTCTGTCCTTCCATTTTCTTCAAGAATCTTTTGTAAGGTCTCTTCTTGAATTCTCCCAGCATCTTTGCTTAATAGCTCAAATTCATCGATCACTTGTTGTGGATCAAACTTATTCTCACTTTCCTCCACCATCTTCATTTATCTTCTTCCTGTACTGACGGAACTAAGATTTAAAGTTATTCTTTTCATGAATGATATTTTCAAATATAAAACAAAAGTTTATGAGTTACTTAAATAATATGATTTCGCAATTTTAAAAAAAGAAAAAGATAGAAAATACTATTGAACTATTAAAAATAGACTATTTATATTTCATACACAACATTATTCTTTATCATTAGTGATATGGAGAATATATGCCTTTGAACTATTGAAAATAACATAATTATGTTCTTTATTTATTGTATGACATATCTGCTTCACCTCGCTAATAATAAGGGCATTTTTTTAGCCATAAAGCAAAAGGATAATAGGGGTGTTTAGTATAAAGAGAAATAATTTTTTATGAAATTTATTTTTCAAAAAATAAATAAGTTTGTTTTTTACTTATTTTTCTAGTATTCGATATGGAAGACGAAAATATTATGAAAAATGGAATGGAATGTGTTGAGGGGAGGAGGGTTGTAAGGATGAGGTGTATTAAATGTCATTTGTGAAACTTATTTTTTTTATTTTTACTGGAAAAATATTTTTTTCAAAGTTTTTATTCAATCAAATATCAATTTTTTTACATAATACACCCAAACATAACTACTTTTTTCCAATAGTTTAGCAGTATTTTGGTGTCATTTTCCCTACAAAATAAAATAAACTACTTGATTAAGACTAATTATTATGAGAAATTAATTTAATACTACTCATAAAGTTAAGGACAAAAGTAGAAGAAAAAAAAAAGGTCCCATATATGAATATTGGATAGAAAAAAAAAACAAGGTCAAATTATAAAAGCAGTACTTTGAATCTAACTCTTAAAAGCTTCACATCTCTGTCACAGGGCCACTTAGCAATTACTAACAATTTTGACAAAAAGGCAAAGATATAGTAGCACATTAATTTTAATAAAATAAAATTTATTTTTCTCTAAAGTGTATTAAATTTTTAATACTACTAAATATGTCATTTGAACTCAGACAGCTGTGAACAAATAGACAGAACAAGATATAGAAAAGACACATAAAATTTATGATTTTCAATGAACCCAAACAAAAGTGAATTAATTGCCACACACTGTAGGAGTACTTCTTTTTGGATATTTTGTACTCCCTCCGTCCCATTGTATGTGGCACAATTTCCGTTTTGGTCAGTCCCAAAAAAAATGTCACACTTCTTTATATGGTAAGTTTTTAAAGGTATAATTCATCTTTTACCCTTGTTGATCTCATTTAATATTAAAGATAGTACTCCAATACATTTATGAGGAGAGAGAAAAGTGAGTCTACTTTTTAAAGGGCAATTTGATAAACATTTCAAAGTCTTCATATATTTATTAAACTCCGTACCCGGTCAAATATTGCCACATAAAATGAGACGGAGGGAGTATATGTATTAGATTATGATTAAAATTTAATTTGTAGGTTATAAAACTTACTTTGAAAGGTAGTGCTTCCAACAAAAAAAAAAGTTTTATGTCAAAAATTCAAATCAGACATCTCTAATTAAAAACTAAAAAAATCTCAATTATTTTATCACAATTCAAATTTATCATTATATACTTGATTCAAAATAATAATAGATAAAGTTATTATCAACTAGTAATAATCTATAGGTACAGTACAAAGTTACATAGCTATGTGAAATTCAAGAAAAAAATAAATATATACTTATACTCCTTTCATCTGGCTTCTCTTTTTTTTTTTTGGAAGAGAGAGTCCAACCTTCTAAATTTAATTTTAAATGAATTTAAAATTTAAAGAAACAAAAGCTACATATAAATTACTCCTACAAAGTCCAAAATCACAACTTTTTGATTATAAATATTCAACAAATCTATGAAAAATGATATTCTCAAAAGAATATATAACACAAAAATAGAGTTTAAGTTAAATTTATTGAATTTTATCGAACTAGTAACTATATCATGTTTCCTTTGGCAAAATTAAACAAAAAAAGTTCCGAATAGGAAAAGATGTTGGGAAAAAAAGAAAAGAAATTGGAAGAAAATAGACAAAGGGAAATAAACTAAAAAATTAACGAATATTTATTAATATTAAAAACCTGATATAAGATTATACGTATATCTTACCTCGATAAACGATAGCTAGAATTGAAGAGAAGGGAAATATGTCAGCTTGGATTTCAGTGTAAAAAATATTTTGTGAAACGATTGAAGAAAATGGTAAAGCAAAGAAATATATTTATAGATGGCATGACTTTTAGAGCAAACATTGTTCCACTGTGTGGGCCCAAGTATTTGAAAACAAATTTCACAAGTTAGATTCAGAATTTAAATTTATTATAATTTTAAATTATAAATTTTCATATATAATTTTAATCTTTTATATTTAAATTTATATATCATATTTAAATAATATTGAACTCAGATGACTCCGATACTTAACCCTCAATCCTTTAGGCAGAAATGTTTGATTTTGAGAATATTTTTTCCCCTTAAATGGGAATTATGTCGAACTTATAAAAAAAAATCAAAATGAAGGGAAAATTTGTGAATAAGTATTCAATTTTTATTTTATTAAAATGAAAAATTATTTTTATACTAAAATAGTTACTTAATTTTTACATAAATATAATATAATTCATTAAACTATAACTTATTTTTGTGATAAAAATAATTCAATAATTTTAACAAAAATAAATTTAAAATTGAGCTATTACCCATGAAATAAAATAAAAGTATTGCAAGGTGGTGAAATTTGATAAGACCTCTATGTATATCAACCTCCTCTTTTCTTTCTTCACAATATTCGATATTAAAGTTTTGATTAATTCGATTAAATACTCATCATCTCTATAGTATTAATATGGTGTTTCTGGTTTGATTTGAGTTTTTTTTTTATATATAAAAAGGTTAAATTAATTATGTCCACGAAAATTAAACAAAAAATTTAAGGATCGTTTGGTAGAGTGTATTAGCAAAAATAATGCATGCATTAATTATATGTATTAGTAATCCCTTGTTTGGTATATTTTTTCATGCTATGTATAACTAATGATTGTATAACTATGTATTGAGGAGTGTATTACTAATACCACTGATTTCTAGGTATTAATAATGCAAAGGATTTAATACATGCATTAATATGATTAAAGACTCAATTATCTCTCAAAAGTACTTTTACATCTTTTCCACCATAATTGTGAAGGATACTTTTGTAAATAATTTTTTTTATACAATGTATATAATTTTTAATACACCAAATCAAATAATGCATAAAAAATTATCTATGCATAACTAATACAAATATAATTAATATATTCATTACTAATACTTACATTACTAATACACTCTATTGAAAATTATTTTTAAACATTCTACCAAACAACCGCTAAGAGATAAACGAGTGCAATGCAACCCTACACACCAATAATGCTATTGACTTTGAGAGTGATTGTCCAAGAAAGTTAAAAAAAAACAAAAAACTAAAGCCTAGTAGTGACAAAATAAGGGCTGCACAGCCAGCCAAATTAATTAAAATATCGTAATCAACTTTTTTTTAAATATTTGAATTGTTACTAGTGTGGCTATATAGTATTTTTTTTATGTTATTTTTTAAATATATAATTGTAATGTTATTTAAAGAAAAATTTGAAGCATGTTAATGTGGTAGGCCTCATAAAGTTAGTGAAGCTATGATTTTACATGTGTTAATTGAGTTCAAGTTAAAAAGCATATTAATATATTGTGTCTATAAGATAAGTGAATCTAAATATGCATATACATAATATATATATATGTACGTTCTTTATGCATGCAATATTAAAACAATAATTATAAAAAAAATAACATTACATTTTGCAACAAACTTATAAATGAATTATTTTACTTAGGTGGAATCCATCGATGACTATTAAAGTTGGCGTCAACTTTTATTTAAACATCTTAATTATAATTTGTTCATTTTAAACATCTCATGTCAAACTTCGCAGTGTTATTTGACATTTTTTTTTATAATAACAAAAAACTGAAGACGAATATAATACACTCATTAATAACGTGACAAACAATCAATTAAATGATTAAATTTATCATTTTAAATAAATAAATAAAAATTTAAAATATATTTAATAAATAAACAAAAATAATATCCTAAAAAAGAAAAATCAATTTAACCCCCTCACACATGCCCCATCAAAAATTGTCTTCTCCATTATATCCAATAATATTTTTTTATATTTTTCTTTAATTGTTTCAGACTTCTTTTTTTCTCTTCCTTTTCCCCCTCCTGCTTTGGTATTGTTTTGTGGGAAGAAGTGAGGGGAGTATGGATGGCAATGGGGGCGATGTAGGGCGGGGCGGGGCGGGTTGAACTTAATTTGTAAAAAATTTAATCTGTTTCGCTCTGCCCCGCATAATAATTCTTTTCATTTTCAACCCGCCCCATTTGTTCCGCATAATTTTTTAAGATTTTATTTTTCTAGTTATGTTTGATACTAAAAATAAAATTCATAAAAATAAATTTATTTTTTCATTAAGTTGTATTAATTTAATAGGATAGTGACTTAAAATTTTATTTTTTAGAGGACAATTGGGAAACATGTAAGAAATTATATTATTTTTTATTGAACCATTTTCATTTATTATCTTGAATATTTTAGTAGCTTTAGTGAAATTATATTAATAAATAATGCTTTATCACTCTTATAACATGTAAAAAGTTAAAATTAAGTTTGAACCACATAAAATCACATATACCCGCAACCCGCCCCGCACCACACTAATTTTAAAAAAATCCACTTCAACCCGCCCTGCATTCGATCCACCCCACACAACCTTAAACCAGGCCCATCCCACATAGCCTTAAATTCACCCGCCCCGCATCCGCCCGGCCCCATTGCCATCCCTAGAGGGGAGGAGGAAGGGAAAGAGAGAAAGAGAGAGAAATACATAAAATATGAGTATCGGTAATATAAAAAAGGTGAAGGGTAGTTATGACACTTTGCTCCTCCTCCCCCATCGAGAATAGTCTTTTGCATTACACTCAAAAATCTCTTTTGTAATTTTAAAATTGCTTTTTTCTTTAATTCTTCATATATATATATATATATATATATATATATATATATTTTATTTTATTTTTGAGTTGTTTTGTGGGAAGAAAAAAGAAGAGAGAGGGAGAGCAAGAGAGAAAATATATGAAATATGGATGTTGGTATTTATTTTTTCAGTGAAAAAGATGGAGGTCTGTGATTGTAGATTTAGAAAAGCAATACAATGAAGAAGAAGAAAAAATATGGCTTGAAAACATTTGAATAAAAAAAATTCAACCTCTGTTCAAGGAGTTTAAGCTTGAAAAAATAGTGGGAGGTGATGACTTAAGAAATGGAGAAGAAGAAGAGAAAAATAAAATAAAAAAATAAGAAAAATATAGGTCTTTCATGCGTAATTGATGAGTGTATCACACTGACTTTACCATGTCAACAAAAAGTATCAAACTAACACAACGGAGCCTGACATGACGTGTTCAAATAGAACAAAACATAGTTAAGATGTCTAAGTGAAAGTGAAAGTTAAAGTCAATTTTAAATGATCATTAATTATAAATATGTAAATTAAAAATAAAAATATTATATGTAATATATAGAGACCTTATATAAGTAGAGAATTACAAATGACGAGGGTCAAAAATAGGCTTTGTATATGATAAAGGAAAAATAATGATTATTTTTAAAATTCGAAAGAGTTTGATTTTTAATCACAAAATAAGTATATAATAACTAGTTTCATTCTCGTACAATGAATGTTATCCCAGTCACTTTCTTGCTAGCTAACCTTCGTTGGAATTAAGTGACCCTATTTGTTACTTTATCAAGAGAAAATAGCTAAATATCCTCTCAATCTATATCTGAACTTTTAATTATATATTTTATTTTTACGAAACTTCTATCATCCTTTTTAATTTTTTAAAATTGAAATTATTATCTCCTTGAATGTTCAGCTAACAAAGTGAGTGTATTTTAGTCTCCTTGAGAGAGTGAATATCAAAGTAAATATTAAAATTTTAGTTTTAATATCTTTTTTCATAAATATATGTACTTTTAATTATTCTTTTTTAATTTTTCTTTCTTCTCCGTAACAACATAGATCAAATTTTTTTTACCACTTATCATCTCTAAGCCGTTGCAGCCACCATCATATTCACCAAATTCACCATTGTTGATTCCGAATAAGTTTTCAAACTCGCATTTAAAAATTTGCAAAATCAATTATAGATAAAATGACATATATTTATATCCCCTAAAAGGACTTGTATCTAATTTGAAAAAAAATCAATTTGAATTTAAATCAAATTTATTTGAACCCCTGAAGAAAATTCTTTTTTATTGTTAATAGATCATTTAATTACCGATCTCAAATCTCAATCAAACAACTACGTACATCTCAAAATTGACATGTTATGAGCAATCTTATTAATTGTTCAATCGTCGGTGATTCAATATTTTTCTCTTTAACGACAATAAAGTTGGCTCTTCTTCATTTTTTCTGAAAGAACGGTGCTCGTCTCGGGTGACCTCCATTAATGACACTATTATTGCCTCTATTTGTCCCTTCTCTCTCTCCTTTCCTCTAACTTTTTTCACTTTGTTTTTTAGATTCTTCCACGAGCGAAGCTTGAAAATTCAAATAAATGAGTTCCACCACATTATACGTACACGCCTCTTTTCCTCATAGTAAAACTCCAATAATTTTTGTGTGTTTATCGTGATAGTGAAAATATGTTGGTGTATGAAGGAATGGTGAGAATATAGAAGAAAAGGATAAAGAAATATAAAAAAACGTTTGATAACATTTTCACTCGTCGAAACGCGTGAGGTTCGAAGATCAACATAGATGTGATTATGACCTTTTAAGAGTGTAATTATTTTTATTTTAAACACTCTAAGAGGGTGATAGAACTTCATAAAATTAAAGTGTGTAGTTAAAAATGTGAATATAGGTTAAGGGTCTTTTTAAAAAATCCTAATGGATGTGCCTTGACCTTTATATATATTTTTTCTCTATCAACAATCCTAATGAATGTGCCTTGAAAAAAATGCACTCCATCTTTTTAAAATGATTTATTGTGCATCTCGAAATAAAATACTCCCTCTATGTCATATTAACAACTATTGTTGAATGTGGGGAGTAAAAAAAATATTAAAAAAATATAATTTAAATCATACTTTTCGCTATTATTCGTTGTGAAATTATAAATGTAACTTTGTAAATAGTGTAATTTATCTCCTAGAAAATATCAAACTTCATTAAAGAAAAGAGTACATATGAAAAAAATTTCAAGCCCTCTATCCCAACTCAATTATTTTAAACAATGAAAAAAGTCCCAAAATTTCAGTTAATATGAATTAGAGGGAATATTAATTAGGAGATGATTTAAATTTTTTAATTTTTACCTCTTTTTTTATTCTAAAATATATTTTTATTAAATATATATTTTATTGAGAATTTTGTATTTTTCAGAACAATTATTATTACAAACAAACAAAATAAAAAATAAATTATCTTAAACTTCTAAAAATAACCGATGATTTAAGATAGCTATCTTTTTTTTAAAAATCACGATATATAATTTGAGAAACATTCGGAAGGTGCCCTGTGACATCAAATTATTATCAACCTATTTTGTTTACACAACTACCGACATTGCCACTCTCTTTGCGTACTAACTACTAACCTTAAACTATACATATTTTGATCCTTATATAAAATGAGATAATTTTATTACTATATAAACATAAAATTTAAAAATATAATATAATATAATAAATTTTAAATAGTAATTAAAATAAATATTGATTTAAAAGTACCATCTAATACATTAAATTTGATGGTTGTTACATAATCCAGCTCATGATATTGTAGTTTGAATTGTGATAAGATTCTCTGTTTATCTAATGATGCACCAATGAACATTGCGTAAAATAACAAAATAACAAAAATGGCCCCTCAAATTTGGATCATATTAATGGGGGATTTTGATCATTTAAATTTGTTTAAAGTGAATTATTTTTATATTTAATAAATTTTGTTGAAGGTGCACTCTTTGCTGTTTTTTTATTTATCTATTTGTAGAGTCTACAACAGTTTTTAAGTTGCTATTTCTGTTATTTTCGATCAATATTGTGCTACTGTTTATAAGATTTGATGGTTTTTTTAGTGGTGCTTCTCATTGCATCTTTTTTTTAAAAATAAAATTATTTTCCTAAATTTTATGACCTAAGTTTGTTAAAATATTCGACATAAATTTCAAGTGCTCATTTTTGATAAAATTTTAAAAAATTGTTCAAAGTATAAGATACTTCCTCCATTTCAAAATGAGTGACCTAGTTTGACTTGACACGAAGTTTAAGAAAATAAAGAAGACTTTTGAATTTTGTGGTCATAAATTAAAATTATGTTAAATGTACAAAATTGTCATTTAATCTTGTGGCGGTCTTAAACATGCCACGTGAAAAACTGAAATTAAAATTTTACGAAAATAGAGAAGAGGTCATTCTTTTTCAAACAGACTAAAAATGAAAGTAGATCATTCTTTGGAAAGACAGGAAATACCATTTTGGTCATTTTTTTGGGTTAATTACATAATAGGTATTCAACTATAAATGTAATAATTGCAATTTGCAGTAAAATCATCAGACTTATTCTTTTTTTAAATCATAAAATCACTCAATTTTACATAATTTCCTAACATGTCATTCTTGCCCAAATTTGATAGAGTTTATTAGAAATCATCCCATTACATCATCAAATTCTTAGTACTTTTTTTTAATCATAAAATTAATAAAGTTATTCTTGCCCAATTATTTAGAAATAATTTCTGGACAGCAATCAAATCGGTTTAGATAACCTTGTTGTCTCCTCAACATACTTAGCTTTTAGGACTTTTTGCACAATTCAACATGCTTGGTTAGGACATAGTCCCCATATGAATTCACACATCCTAGACTATGAGTATTCTTTTTAACATCACCGACACTATGACATAAGAGATATTTAGTAATAATGGTTTTTTTTTTGTAAAAAAAAATTAGCGATAATTAAGTTAACGTCTTTACATTCATATCGAATCGTTAAAGCCTTTAACAATATTTATATAGTGTGTTT
The DNA here is from genome assembly GCA_029582725.1 of Solanum chiquidenum. Lineage (NCBI taxonomy): Eukaryota > Viridiplantae > Streptophyta > Magnoliopsida > Solanales > Solanaceae > Solanum > Solanum chiquidenum. The sequence goes on from JAJOOS010013816.1 coordinate 19,147, forward strand.
ATTATAAATACTTATATTATATTACTGTTGTTGAATATAATACGTATAATTGACGCTAAATGACTGTCGCAAGATGTTTTATTTGCTATAGTAATCTACACCATCTGTCCATGGAAACAAAGTTTATCCCAGACAATGAGTGCTTTTTTAGGAGTAATACAAATGTGTCCTTTAATTTGGTCTCATTTCATATTATGCCTTCTAATTTTGGGTGTGCACAAATAGACACTTAAATTTGTATAAAGTTGAACAAGTAGACACATGAGTCATATGTGGAATAATACACGTAGGACACAAATTTTCATGTAGGATGTCACGTAAGACGTGTATGTCTATTTGTTCAACTTTATACAAGTTCAAGTGTCCATTTGTGCAAATCCAAAATTGAAGGACATAAATGTGAAATGATGCCAAGTTAAATGGTATGTTTATTTATTATGCCTTCTTTTTTTTTTGAAATATCACTATAGCAAATGAGATATTTAAAGCCAATAATTTTTCTTTCGCAAAAACATCTAGCGATAATTGAGTTAATGTCATTGTATATGTAGTGTGTTGATTGGCAATAAATTTTTCTTCCCAAAAATATTCAGAGTCGCTAACGTATTTAACGATATTTATATAATGTGTTGATTATAAATACTCACATTATATTACTGCTATTAAATATAATACACTAACAATTATATTATTGCCGCTAAATAATCGTGGCAAGATGTTTTATCTGTTATAGTACATCTATCTATAGAAGTATCATGCAAATCCTCTCAATGATCAACACCTATCCTGTAGGCAACAAAAATAACTGAAATCAATAAGTCTGAATATGATAGAATCTAAAAGTCCAGAATGTTATCTTAATAGGTAACTCTCCCTTAAAAATATCAATAATGTTCCAGTTTTTGAGTTTGTATAGTTTGGATTTACTCAAGTATATATGGTGGCGGATCTAAGATTTTTTCTCAGGGGTTTTAAGTATAAAAAAGAAGTTTAAGTGGTAATGCCAATGTAAGGTGAGCGTAGTAGCTCCTTGACATGTTCTTTGTACAAGAACCATAGATATTTCATTGGTTCATAAAAGTAAAGACTAAACTAATCAAAGATATCGATGACAAAGATATATTGGTAAGAATTTTAGTGGATCGACTGTATTACATAAGTTAGTTCCTCAAACACGTGAAAATTGAATGATGAAAAAGGGAGCGAGACGGGGAAGAAAGATATTTACTTATCATGCTAAATTTAACTTACTTTATCATACCGTATTAATCATTTCTTTCTACTTTTATCATGCTCCATGGAGCATTCTTAAAATTTCTTGTGCTTTTTATACTTTTATTTTGTAATGTTTTACTTTATTTTTCACTTTTAATTTTTTTTAACTTAGTATCCATTCAATCACATATAACTATGAAAATCGTCAAGATTCTCTAAAAGTGTGTAAGAATAGAGTTACTAATATTATAATGCATATTCAGAAGATAAATAAATAGCATCGTCAATTTTTTTAGTTCATATAGTTTAATTTACTAGGTTAGTCATAATTTGTAGAAAAGACAAATAATGAATAAATTAAATAAGTTTAGTTTTCATCTCTCTAAAATAAAATAAAATATATAAAAGAAATTTCATGAATTCTATAAATTAATATTTTTAAAAATATATTAATTAGTCTCAGATAACAATTCTACATTAATTCCTCTCGGACAATAACAAGACTTCCTAATTGGTTATCTCTAGGCCAATCAGAAGCATTAAAAAAAAACATAAATACATCTATAAGTATTTCTCCTATTTCTAGCTCAAACTAATAGATGAGAATTAACGTCCCAAATTCCGCTAGCTCCTTCACTTGTGTTCTCTATCCAAAAGATATAAAAAAATGTCAAAGACCAAAGTAATATCCCAAGTGTTGCTTTTATAGATCCTAATTTTTAAAAGGGAAAATTGTATAAAATAACAAATTATTAATTCAAATTAAATGTTATAACCACAGTTTGATTTAGTTGTAATCCGTAACAAACTGTTGTCATCTCGCTTCTCTCCCTGAATTTCTCGCTCGCCACTCTTGTTTCTCGCTGGACAGTCTCTCCTTGCCTCTCTCACTTTATACAAACACAAATGTATAAAATGTGTTTGTGTTTGTATAAAGCGAGAGATTTTTTTTTTATATATATATATATATATTTTCGTTCCCCTCTAGCTCCCCTCTCCCAGATCTCGCTCGCCAGTACTCTCCCAGATCTCGTTGCCACTCTCACTCGCCTCTCTCACTTTATACAAACACAAATGTATAAATTGTGTTTGTGTTTGTATAAAGCGAGAGAAAATTGTTTATACAAATACAAATACATATATTTTCGTCCTATACATTTATGATTATACAAATATAGATCTTCCCCTGCCCAGCTTTCTTTTATCTTTCGCTCTTTCTCGCTTTATACAAACACATATTATACAATTGATTCTTTTGTATATGTATACCGAAACAAATTATACAATTGCTTCTTTTGTATATGTATAGCGAAATATACATATTAATAGCCATAGCAAACTTTATGTTTGCTATGGAGCGCAATTAAGCAAACTATAGCTATAGCATACAATTATGATTTTTATGTTTGCTATATGTGAAAGTTGCTCTTTTTTAAAATCAAAATAAGACTAAAAAATAGCCCAATATTTTAAAATTTATGTTTCTAGCCACTTTTGTGCTTCTAGCCATTTTCTCATTTTTCTTCAATTTGGCCTCTTTTTTAACTTGATTTCTTGTAATGCTCTCCTCAACCATATGAAATCTGTAAAACACCGAGAAAACATTATAAATGCACTAATTTCTCGATCAAACAAAGCAAAAATCTAAGATTAAACACTTTAACCACACAAACATTTAAATATTCTTCTTAACAACTTTCAAGTTAATCTAATTTCACCCTAACACTACATTACTAGTCTCACAATGACAAGGACATTTTACAAGCACCACGTCATTGACACGCCAGCACCACATCAGTGTTACATAGAAAATTATTTAAATTTTGACTTTTTTTAATTCTTTTTTGTATTTATTTATTCACAATTTTAGTAAGCTAAAAAAATAGAAAAATAAATGAGGATTAATTCAAGATTATAAAAGTATCTCAAAAAAAGTCAAGTTCCACAAGTCCAAGATTCTCAAATTTTAAGACACATTATCAAAATAGATAAATAATAACAATTGAAAAATTAATTTAAGATGAAGAAATTATAAATTTTTCATTAAAAAAATATCAAGTTCATCACAATCAATGAACACTGCTATATATAGTGATCTTAAAACAAGTTGAGTTTTTCATTTTTTACATGTTCATCACATATAAGAATAAACAAGAGTAATTTGAGATGAACGAATTCTCATTTACTGTTTGAAAGGGAATGGGGTGGGGGTGTTTTGAAGAAGAACAAAGGTTGGAGGGAGGGACGGGGGCTCGTTGAAGAAGAAGAAAGGGGTAAGGCAAGTGATGGATGAGGGCGGCGGGCTCAAAAAAGGAGAAATGAGGTAGGGGTGGAGGGTTTCAAAAAAGAAAGAAGGTGGGGGTTCGTCGAAGAAGAAGAAGAAGAAGGGAGTGGTGCATGTGGTGGCTGAGGGCGGCGGCGACAGGTGATGGAGTGTGAGAAAGAAGAAGGGAAGAAACTTTATTGACTGAAAAAAGAAGAAGGGCCCAATTGTTTTTTTTCTCTTTAATTTTTTACTTTTTACTATTTTTTTTCGCCACACCAGTTGTTTGAGTGTATTTAAATTCACTTGAAATGAGATTAGGGAAATAAATAATTATTTATAAAGTTAAAATGCTAAAATAAATTTAACGGACAAGCTCAAAGGGGATTTATGTATATAATTACTCCATTATACAATGGTGATAATGATTTCTTAGATTTATTTTTTTGATTGCTTTGAATGTGATGCTGTAGTTGATTCAAATCCAGTGGTGTTAACAACAATAGAGTAGAAATTGACATCAATGAAAAAACAATGCATTATTGAATCCTTCCTAATTTTAGTAATAAAGTCACGATGCTAAAATAATTGGTAGAGAAAATATAGAGTCCTAATTGCCTTCTATAACTATTTTTCTTATTTATAATTTGAATATTAAAATAAAAAAATTAACTAAAACCTACTTATAATAAGCTTTAGAGTATCTGCTTGTGTAAAAAAAAATAGTTTCCACCGACGATGAATACTAGTTAAACTCGTTTTGTAAACCAAATTATACGTTCAAACACAACTTTAACTTTACCTCTACCTGAATAAATAACTTCAAGTGCATATCCAAACACCTGCATAATATCACTCAAAATGAAAAAGAAAAATCGTAGCTTGAATTTTAAATTTTGGTGTATATTTTCTTTTAAAAATTAAGTTGTTCTTTCTTCCGCACAAATTCAACATACCATCTTCAAAAACTGTCATATCCATCTGTTCAATAATTAAAAAATCTGTTAATAAATTAAATTCCACAAGTTAGTAAAAATATCTTAAAGGTTTTTGTTAAAATCTTTAGTTGAATCATTACCATGTAGAAAGATTGGATAGAAAACAAAACACTCCTACTATTTACTGCAAGGTTCATTTTTCAATTTATTATTGGAGAAAATGGTCAAATGACCCCATTTTATTAATGGATTTTCAACTATACACTTATATTTTAGAAGGGTCCTATTACCCCTTGAACTATTTTATAGTAAAATTATTTGCTTCCTAATGATGAGTTGACAAAAAAAGTGTAATTCACTTTCTCAAAGAGAGTGAGATGCAAACTTTCTTGTTTTTCTTTTTCATATTAATTTTCTGATTTTTAATTTTTTTTTATGTATGCTACTTTTTACTTTTATTTATCTTTTCTATTTTATTTTCTTTCTCTTCTTTTTCTATCTCTACAGCACTTCGTTTGATTTAAGTTGTCCGAAAAAAGTATGAAATCACCTCACAGTTAATAATAGTTACTACTAACGCTATCTCTTTTTTTCTTCTTTTTCAAAAGAAATCGACTTCACTTGAAAAAATAAGAAGAATACGAGATCAAATTAAAAATCAACACTTTTGCATAGCTAAGTGTTCTTAAGTTGAAGCACAAGAACACAAAATTGAACAATATAGAGGAAATCCAGTTGAGTAAATAAAATAACAAAGCATCAAAGTCAAAATTAGTATCTTTTACAGCTAAATTTTTACTACTTCAAGTATAACAACACACAAAATTGAAGAAACCTAGATTCGAATCAGTTCCGAAAGTTGATTAGTGATTACTATACAAGTATATCAACATCAAATTCTTTAACATGAACAACCCAAAAGATTTTCTCCTTTTAAATTGTTGTGAGCTAAATCAATATGTTTACGACTTTGAAAATCCGTAAACTTTCAAGGATTTCACCAATCAAATTCATATCTCATTCAAATATACTTCATTTTTTAGCTTCCCAAACTCCGACAATATTCTCATCGGAGAACACCCATTAAATACCAAACCTAGATATTCAAGATTGGCTTGTATAAGAAAATTGAGTACTTCTCTGAAAATAATTCAAACAAAGATTAAGAAACTAAATTTTTTGAGATTTTAGAAATGGAACTTGGAATTTCCACTTTAATGGCAGAAACTTTGTTGTAGCCAAAGAAAAGGAAAAAGAAAAGAAGAATGGATAGAAATAGAAAGAAAACAAATACAAAAGGGAAATAGAATAAAAAAGTAGAATAATAATATTTTAATAAAAAATACAATATATTTACGTGGCATCGCGCGTGCAGTCCATCACTTACCACAAATCTGGATGTGACCTTTAAGGAGTAATATATTCCACTTTTAAAATGTCTAGGGACGTAATAGGATTCCCGTAAAATATAAGTGTGTAATAGAAAATTAACTAATAAATTGGGGGGTCATTTGACCATTTATTCGAGGGCAATCAGTGAAATCTGAAATAGTTTCGACTAATTATAAACTAGACTACTTATGTGATTTAGGCTCCACTAAAACCAAAATTCACCAATATCATAATTTAATACGTGTCCTAAAATCTTGTATCCTTCAAGAAAAGATATATTGATAGCAAGTACAAAGTATCTATAGATAAGATAGGGTAATAATTAAGTACATGTATTGTTTTAGTCTCACACATAATGATTTGAATTTAAGGTTTAGGTAATTTATTTGAGTAATTAAGGTTTAAATTAATTTTTTTCAATTAGACATGGGGACCAATTCCACTGAATTTGGGCAAGAAATACTATATTTTAAGAAATTAAGTAAAAGTTAAGTAGCTTCATAATTACAAAAATACTTAGATCATTAAATTCATAATAAGCCATAATTACATCTTCATGCATGTATCAATTATCAAAGCAATGATTAATTCAAGATGATTTAAATTGATTTATCTGTTTTTTGATTTACGTCAAGTCAATGCGAAAAATCGAATTGTACTTGCTCTATAGTTTCAATTTTCTTGCAAGTGGGTACGCAAATATCATTAACATGTAAATTTATTACTCCTTCTGTTCCGTACTAGTTGTCCATTATTGACTTGACTCATGGTATTTAGAAACAGTAAATGATAGGAGTAATTTTTACCAAATCACCCTTATTAATTATAAATCAGCTAAACATTGAAAAATGAATACTATTTAATAGCAAGAGTAAATAGGCACAAAGTGATAATGTTTTCATTGATTTTATAAACAGGACAAATATTGTTGATCATCTCAAAATAGTATAGGGGACAAGTAAAGATGGTCAGAGGGAGTATTAATTAATCATTTTATTCGTTTATATTTTGATTTATCTATAGTATTTTACTCATTTGAGTTAATATTTTAAAAGGTTACTCAACTTTGAAAGAGTAGCTCACTCTTGGATTCAAAGGTCACACATCTCTCAATTGAGGTCTGAAAGCAACCCCTGAATATGCCTTGTACTTAACAAGGAAAGAGCAAGTGTATAATCAATAAACAATCACCGTGTACTAATAGGATTATACGATCAGTTTCAAAACATGAACTCAAAGAAGTAACTACAGAGCAGTAATATAGTCCAACACATATATCAACAGTCACAATATAATACAGATTCACAATCACAAATCTTGGCTTAACCAATGCATGAAACATGTCCCACATTATCACAAAATGCACATACTCGATCCTCTCTTGAAATTCACACACAAACTGTTAGTATACAGGCGCGGTACTCGATCCAACCAATGTTAGTATTCATACCAAACGTGATATCTGAGTCAACCATTAGTATCATGTGTGTGGTACCCGAGCCAACCATCAATCAGAAATAACACGCACAATCATAATTGCAATGATCAACCAACTTGAAACCACAAGTAAATAAGCAGGTTCATTGCATCAGAACATCACATGACGTCATTTCACATTAGCTTTTCTAATTTCCCCAAGATGCATTGCACAATAATATTACAAAGTACTTAACATGCACACATTACATACTTTAGAAAATAAATAAACCATCACCTACCTGAAATCAAGCCTTGAAAACTCTAAAGAGCTTGAACTTTTCCTTTTTGTAATGTCTTGGGTTGTTCTTGGTCTAAATAATAATGAAAACATAATAATCAATCAATAATGACTTAACAATACAATACTCAGATTATAATCAAATCCTAAATACCAGGCCGGTCTCATGATCATTCTACCCGACAAGGATTATTTCCACCATCAATGCAAGTTAAGACTCTTCCCCAAGATCAACAACCTAGATTCTAAGGCTTAAGAATCAAAATATAAGTTGGGAAGTAATTACCTTACCTTTATCAAAGAGATACATGAAAAAACGGAAGGAACCCTCCTAAATCACTTTTCCCAATTTCAAGAATGAGGTTGCAGAGAATAAGAGGTTTTGGAAATGTTTCTGCATTAAAACCAGACTTACCCCACTATAGTGGATCGATCGGCCGCTATAGAGGCATCGCCATAGTGGCCCAACCCGCTATAGTGGCTTGCAAGAAATTAGAGACTCGTAAACCTTCACAAAACCCTTCATTTCACAACATACCTTTAACACTTGACATTTTATACTAACTCCTTCACACCAAGTTCGATACTGGAGTTTTACTCATCCAAATGAGTTCATTAATGTCTTAACTATTAGAAAATGTGATCCAAACTTAGACATATCATCCAACTCATTTTCGGATTGTCCTAGACCTCACCTTACTCAGATTTCGTCTGAGACTGACCTAACCTAGAATTTTTAAATTTCTACCCAAAAAATTTTCTGACACTTTCTTTCAACACTGGTCTACGTACCCATAATGTCCGAGTGGGTCATTATATGCTCGAAATTAGAGAGAAATGGTGGAGGCTCAGAATTCTGAGATTGCTGATAGCGTCATTTTTCTTTCATTAAGTTTAGCTTGTTTGCAAGAAATTATCTGTAACAAACCTTTAATTTCCGTTGCATCAAGTCCATTTAAATTAATTTTTTCCCTCAATTAATTGCTTGACCATGACTTTCATTTTCTTCTCCTCAATTTTTCGCTTAATTTTCTTAATTTTTGTACTCGGTCCTCCAATTTATCAAAAAGGTAGGCTTCATGTTTAATTCTCTTTAAACCTTTCATCCTCATTGTGACTAAAATACCACATGATGCTAGCCCTAGCCTTTGTTTTGTTTTGCCAAACAATATGAATGGTTCATCTAGGACTAAAAATATTTAACGGTAACAACTACACCATATATTATAGGAATAATAGTCTGAAAAATATACCAACTTTGATCGAATTTGCTGTTGCGATACTAAACTTTCATGAGTACCTATTACCTCCCTAGACTATTTAATAGTGTATTTTTTACCCCCTGAACTATTTAATAGTGTATTTTAAAGGTATATATGTGGCCACGTGGACACATTACTATTTATAATTTTGCATTATTTTTTATGTCCACGTGGGCAAATATATATGTTTAAAATATGGTATTGAATAGTCTAGGGAGGTAATAGGTCCTCATGAAAGTTTAGTATCGCAATAGCAAATTCGACCAAAATTGAGGTATTTTTCAGACCCTTATCCCTATATTATAAATAATTTTTGTGCTTTGTTGGATAAACTAGCTATTCTTTCACTTAAACTTCTGGTCCTGTTTGGTATTCGCAGAGAAAAGAGAAGGAGGAGGGGGAGGATGAGAAGAAGCATTCCCTTTGAGAGTAAAACATAAGAATGAATAACTAATTGTGAAAATAGAAGAGAGACTTGAAATGTATATATAGATACATAATGGGTTTATTAAAACCATATAGTAAAATTATGTCAAGTAAATCTAGATAATTTGGTCGGATTTTGGTTATAAATTTATTAGAACAATTTGGTCTATGAAATACTTTTACATTTTTTCTTAAATTACACCTAGTCAATATATACAAACGATTGTTAAGTGATTTAAATAAAGGTATAAAAGCTTACCTTCACAGGATATTTACATGTAGTCACTATGTATAATACCATATAGTTAATTGATTTAAATAAAGATGGAAAAAGAGAATTTTCAATAAAGATGTATAGTGAAAGTTGTTAAAACCATATGATCAAATAATTTCAAGTAGATTTTGATAATTTGTTTTAAATTTGAAAATAAATTGATATTATTTCACAATCTATGAAATTCATTGTCCTTGTAGAACATATACATCCATTTTTTTTTTCTTTTTTTTTTTTGCGATTTGTGGACCCTATTCAGACTTTTAAAAATCATATTATTTTTATTTGAGCCACAAATTAGTTCATGTATGCATATGTATTGAAACACAAGTATTATATTTATAATACAAGTTATTATTGTACAAGAATAAAAGTTCGCGTGATAAAGAAAAAAGAAAATAACGCACCTAACAAATAGAAAAGTTATATGTTATAGTTATAGAAAAGAATGTTACCGTGATATGAACTTAAAACTAAAATTAAGGTTATTCATTTTAGACGTAAGAATCATAGATATTGAATTTTACAATCTAACAAATGTATCTTTTTCTTTGTACTATTCTTCAATATTAATTAAATAACAAACAACTCAATGTATACAAAATGAATTTCATTGTTATAAATTTAAACTTGAAAATACTCATTATACGAAATAAAACTAAATTTTATAATGTGATAAGAAGTAGAATATAATTGAAATGTGATTCAATAGATCCCCAAATATTACACATATATCAAGGTTGATCGAATAACATTAACATATTTTTTCCCACTAACATAGCAAGTTTCACATACCATTAAAACAACATGACCTAATAAATGATATGCAACAAAATAAAAGTAGGGAATATTGTTATTGAAAAACAACATGAAAAATAGGTAGAACAATAAAAGTACTAGTTTAATCATTCATCATCACCATCACCATCACCATCGCTTCCATTCTCCAAACTTGTTGATGTGCCCCTGCATAAATATTGTCACTTTGATCTACATCAGTCTCAGTTGTCGATTCAGAAATCAGAGATTGTTGTCGAAGTTGTCTTTTTCTTTCATCAAGTTTAGCTAGTTTACGAGAAAACATTTTTCAACAAACTATGAATTTCCATAGCATCAAGTTCATTTAAATTAACTTTTCCCTTGAAAAATTGGTTGAACATGAATTCCATTTTCATCTCCTCAAGTTCTTGCTCAATTTTTCTAATGTCTTTTGCTCGATCCTCCGATGTATCAACCGTTGTTTCGTTTGTCCAAACTCTAGGATGGTTAGTCTACCAAAAAAAATCAACACGACAGCTATACCATAAATGATAAACAATGCTTGTGCTTCGTTGGATAAACTAGCTAACTTTTCACTTAAACGTATGGTCATGTTTGGTTTAGAGAAGAAGAAGAGGGAAGAGGGGGACTATGAGAAGGAGAAAATATATCAATGAATAACTAATTGTGAAAATAGAAGTGGGACATTGAAATGTATGTATAGAGACATAATGAGTTTTATTAATACTATAAAGTAAAATTAAGTCAAGTAAATCTGGATAATTTGGTTCAGTTTTGGTTATAAATTTATTAGAACAATTTGGTCTAGGAAAGATTTTTACATATTTTCTTAAAATACACTTAGTCAATAAATACACGTCATAGTTAACTGCTTCAAATAAAGGGGTAAAAGTATGCCTGCACAAGATATTTACGCCTAATCCATATGTACATGTCATAGTTAATCATATATTATTAAAAGTGAAAAATTCCAAAGTGCAAAGTTGGATTATTAATACCATATAGTGAAATTATGTCAAGTAAATCTAGATAATTTTGTCCGATTTTGGTTATAAATTTATTAGAACAATTTGGTCTAGGAAAGATTTTTATATATATTTTTAAAATACACCTAGTCATTAAATACATGTCATAGTTAACTGCTTTAAATAAAAGGGTAAAATAGTATGCCTACATTGTAACGACCCGTTAGATCATTTTGAGTACTAGACTTATTTTGACTATTCCCGGAAATTTTATAAGGGGTATTTTGGACTATTAGTTAATTATAGTTATACAATTAATGGGGCAATTTTAATAATTAATTTATTTGGTGGTTAATGGGCTAAGTCCATAATTTATTGAATAAATTTTAGGAATCACATAGTTTTAATATGAAATTACAATCTATCCCTCTTTAGTTTGTAATTACATTAATCCCTTAAAAAGTAATACAAACCGGATACATAATATGTAGCTCGGATACATTAAAGAGTATCTCGGATACATTATAACATAAACCGGATACATAATATGTAGCTCGAATACATTAAAAACTAGTTCGGATACATAATATGTAGCTCGGATACATTAAAAACTAGTTCGGATACATTATAAAATAAACCGGATACATTAGACTTATTATATTGGAGAAATTGGAACTCAACCCTTAACTTAATTATAGATTTGGGTGATGCTTTTGGGTCTAGACTAGACATATTATAATATGGGTGTTGTTGGGTTAGAAATCTTATTGTCATTATTAATGTGAATATGTTGCTTTGATTTGAAAGTACAACGAAAAGGGAAGGCTCAAGTCCCGGAGTGATTGTTCGATTATTTGAGGCAAGTGGATTCCTAAACCCTTGTTAAGTGCATATAATCGTGTATTTCCTTGTGTTATGCGTTGGGGGTAATGTGAATTGGTGATGGGTTGACTTGTCCATGTTGAATAATTCTAATGATGGAAAAAAGGGGTAATAAATGGCAATGTGATTAATTATTGGTGTGTGATGTTTGAGAATGATTTGAAAGGCTTGTTGATTAATTATTGATGTTGTATCACAGTTGTATTGTTGTGAATTGTGTTTGTTATGAAAATGGTCATCTCCTCATTATTTGTGTGAACATGTCATTTGCATTGAATCTAAGACATGGTTGTGATAAGTGTTATCTGATAAGATGATCTACCATTTCGAGAGACGTGTCGTGCGCCGCGATGGATACTATATATCTAGGGATGTATCGCGCGCCGCGAAGGATACTATTATCGAGGGACGTGTTGCACGCCGTGATGCAGGATGCATGGACAAATATATCCCCCATGAGTCCCGGACTAAGAGACAGTGGGTGTGTATCTTTAGGTCAGACATGCATCACTATACTTGACATTACATTTCATTACATTGCACATCTTTATCATTGATGAACTTGATCTTGTGTATTTATGATCTTGTGAGTGCCTTTCTGTGGAAGTTGTGATTGATGAATAGTGAGTTTGTTGTTGAGGATATATAATTGTTAAAGTATTCTTGTTGAGCTGTGTGTTATGTAAACTGTGAACTGTTAGGTTGGGCTGGTTGTATGCAGGTTGTAGTTGTGGAGGTTCGGTTGGGGTGGTAAGGAGTACCCGTATTCTATTTCCTTAACTTGTGTTCAGAATTTTACTTGTTGGGTACCGTGTGATTTGGTACTCACCCCTTGCTTCTATATTTTTGTAGGTTACTAGCCCGGACCTTCGTGATACCTTCTCTTATCTTCTTGTCTGAGTTCTTGTGGAGGTTTGTGAGGTAGCTGTTTTGTCATCTCAGCGGACCTTCTTACTCTTATTTATGATCTTGTTCTATTTTAGAAATAATGTCATTGAGGCTTTTGTCTTTCTTTCGATTCAATTGTAATACTTTAGAGACTTGTACACGTGACAACCATATTTTGGGGATTTTATTAAGTTGACTTATGATATTTTGAGATTTCAATACGTCTTACTTACGCCTAGTATGTACATGTCATAGTTAATCATATATTATTAAAAGTGTAAAATTTCAAAGTGCAAAGTTGAATGATTAATACTATATAGTGAAATTATGTCAAGTAAATCTAGATAATTTTAATTTGTCCGATTTTGGTTATAAATTTATTAGAACAATTTGGTCTAGGAAAGATTTTTATATATTTTTTAAAAATACACCTAGTCAATGAATGCACACCATAGTTAACTGCATTAAATAAAGGGGTACAAGTTTACCTGCACAAGATATTTATGCCTAGTCAATATGCACATGCCATAGTTAATTATATATTATTAAAAGTGGAAAGCTCCAAAGTGCAAATTTAGATTATTAATATCATATATTGAAATTATGTCAAGTAAATCTAGATAATTTGGTCCGATTTTTGTTATAAATTAATTAGAAAAATTTGGTCTAGAAAAGATTTTTACATATTTTCTTAAAATACACCTAGTCAATAAACACACGTCATAGTTAACCCCTTTAAATAAAGGGGTAAAATTTTACATGCGCAAGATATTTACGCCTAGTCAATATGTACATGTCATTGTTAATCATATATTATTAAAAGTGGAAATCTCCAAAGTACAAAGTTGGATTATTAATACCATATAGTGAATTTATGTCAAGTAAATCGAGATAATTTGGTCCGATTTTGGTTATGAACAATTTGGTCTAGGAAAGATTTTTATATATTTTCTTATGATACACCTAGTCAATAAATACACGTCATAGTTAACTTCTTTAAATAAAGGGATAAAAATTTACTTTAACAAGATATTTATGCCTAGTCAATATGTACATGCCACAGTTAATTATATATTATTAAGAGTGAAAAGCTCCAAAGTGTAAATTTGAATTATTAATACCATATATTGAAACTATGTGAAGTAAATCTAGATAATTTGGTCCGATTTTTGTTATAAATTTACTAGAACAATTTTTTTCTAGGAAAGATTTTTACATATTTTCTTAAAATACACCTAGTAAATATAAACACGACAAAGTTAACTGCTTTAAATAAAGGGGTAAAAGTTTACATGCACAAGATATTTACGCCTAGTCAATATTTACAACATACCTTTGACTCTTGACATTTCATACTAACTCCTTCACACCAAGTTCGATACTAGGAGTTTTACTCATCCAAATGAGTTCATTAATGTCTTAACTATTAGAAACGTGACCCAAACTTAGACATATCACCCAACTCATTTTCGGATTGCCCTAGACCTCACCTCGCTCAGATTCCATCTGAGACTGACTTAACGTAGAATTTTTAAATTTCTATCCAAAAAGCTTTTTGACACTATTTCTTTCATCACTGGTCTACCCATAATGACCGGAGTGGGTCATTATATGCTCGAAATTAGAGAGAAATGGTGGAGGCTTAGAATTCCGAGATTGTTGATAACATCATTTTTTTTTCTTTCATTAAGTTTAGCTTGTTTGCAAGAAAATATCTTTAGCAAACCTTTAATTTCCGTAGCATCAAGTCCATTTAAAATAATTTATTACCTCAAATAAATGCTTGAACATGACTTTCATTTTCTTCTCGTCAATTTTTTGCTTAATTTTCTTAATATTTTTACGCGGTCCTCCAATTTGTCAAAAAGGTTAGGCTTCATATTTAATTAACTCTATAAACCTTTCATCCTCATTGCGACTAAAATACCACATGATGCTAGCCCTAGCCTTTGTTTTGTTTTTCCAAACAATATGAATGGTTCATCTAGGACTAAAAATATTTAACGATAACAACTATAGGATATATTATAAATAAATTTTGTGCTTTGTTGGATAAACTAGCTATTCTTTCACTTTAACTTCTGGTCCTGTTCGGTATTCGCACAGAAAAGAGAAGGAGCGGGAGGGATGAGAAGAAGCATTCCCTTTGAGAGTAAAATATAAGAATGAAAAATTAATTGTGAAAATAGTTCAGAGAGGCTGGATAGAGCCCTTGCAACGACTGGTTGGCGAGTAATATTCAACAGAGCTACGATGTATCATATGGAAACTGCTTGTCGTGACCGTATGGCTCTTTTTATCTCCTTAGGAATAAGCATTATTCGATAGTCACCTGTGAAGTTTCGTTTTGAACATTCATGGCTTCGAGAAACTGATGTTAAGGAGGCAGTAGAAGAAGGTTGGAATTAGGGAAAGGGACAACATATTGCATCTCAAATTGAACATTGTGGGAGATTTTTACAGACCTGGGGTCGCAACATAAAGCAACAATTTCAACTTAAGATGAGGCATTGCAAAACACAGTTGAAGAGACTTAGAGGTAGTAGAGACCCGACTCATGTTGCTCTTTATAATAGTGCCAAAGATTCTTATGAAATCTTATTGAAGCAACAAGAAAATTATTGGAAACAGAGAGCAAAACAATTTTGGCTTCAAAGAGGTGATCAAAATACTCGTTATTTTTATCTTATGGCCACCTTACGACAAAAAAAGAATACAATATCACAATTGAAAGATGAGTCTGGAAGTTGGTTTGACTGGAAAAATGGATTGAGTGATCTTATTGTAAATTATTACAACAATCTGTTCAAGACACAACACGGTCCATTTAGTGTCATTACTGACATTGTTGATAGGAAAGTTTCTGATGAAATTAATGAGGATTTGAAGCGCCCTTTTAGAGTTGAAGAGATCAAACATGCTGTTTTTAGCATGCACCCGGATAAAGCTTCCGGACCGGATGGATTAAATCCAGGTTTCTTTCAACATTTTTGGAGTACTGTAGGAGATGATGTTTCTAAGGCCATTATGGAATGTTTGAATAATAATTCACCTGCTCCACGAAGTAACAATGCTAATATTGTGTTAATCCAAAAAAAGAAACAACTTGAATTTGTTTCAGATTTACGGCCTATCTCCCTTTGCAATGTTGTTGATAGAATCACTTGTAAAGTCCTTGCGAACAGAATGAAACGATGTATGAATCTAATCATATTTGAGGCCCAAAGTGCAATCATTCCAGGAAAATACATTACTAAAAATGCAATGATTTCCTTTGAAGCTATGCATTATCTAAAGAGGAAAACACAAGGCTAAGTGGGTTATGCAACACTTAAACGGACATGAGTAAAGCTTATGATTGCATTGAATGGGGTTTTCTGCGAGCAATGATGATAAATAAGGGATTTTGTTTGGAGTGGGTGAATATAGTTATGCAGATGGTAATGACAGTTACTTATAAATTTAGTCATGGTGGTCAGCAGTTCGGAAATATTTCTCCAAGAAGAGGCTTGAGGCAAGGTGATCCCATATCACCTTATCTATTTTTGATAGTTGCGGAGGGTTTATCAGCGTTGTTGAAGCGAATGTCTATTCAGGGCCGAATTTATGGTGTCAAAATTTGCACTAAAGCACCATCTATTTCACACCTATTTTTCGCGGATGATGCTTTATATTTTTTTTAAAGCAGCAAAGGAGGAGGCAGAAACTATTAGACTATGTTTGGAGATTTATCAGGAAGCCTCTGGTCAACAGGTAAATTTTCCAAAATCTGATATTTTCTTTAGTCATAATACAAATGAAAGGATGAAAAAAGAGATTGTGGATATCCTTCATGTCAAGGAGGTGAATTCTCCTGGAAATTATCTTGGCTTGCCGGCAGTAGTAGGAAGAAGCAAAAAATCAGTCTTTGCTTATATTTATGATAGAGTAATTGCAAAGATAAACAGTTGGAAGTGTACTAGTCTCTCGCGAGCAGGGCGAGAAGTATTGCTCAAAATAGTGGTTCAATCAATTCCAACTTATGTGATGAATATGTTTTTACTTCCCAGTAATATATGTGAACCTGTTGAGCGAGCCATGAATGGATTTTTGTGGAAATCAGGAACGAGGGAAAATCGAGGAATAAGGTGGATGTCTTGGCAGAAAGTTTGTGTGCGCAAGGAGGATGGGGGTTTGGGCTTTCGAGAGCTCCATCATTTTAATATTGACATGCTCGCAAAAACAGGGTGGAATATGTTAACTAGGCCCGAGGCTCTTGTGAGTAAGCTCTTTCAAGCTCGATACTATCATAAATCTGATTTTCTCCATGCGGAACTAGACCTAAATCCCAGCTTTGTATGGCGAGGTTTATGTGCAGGAAAGCGTATTCTGAAACAAGGATGTCTCCGACGTATTGGGGATGGAAAGACAACAAGAGTTTATGCTGATCCATGGCTCCTTAAGGAGAATTTAAGTTATGTTGAAAGCTCTAGTTTTCTTGGAAGTGAGAGTTCATTACTCCATTATAACTATGAATCTTTGACCTCTTTTACTTTTGTTTTTATGCCTAATTTTTCACTTCTCCTTTATTGTCTTGTTTATGAAAATAATGATCATGTAATGTTTTTTTGCTCGGATGAATCTTATGAATGTTGTATCTTGGCTATTATGTATTTGTTTTGTAAATATTCACTGAAGTATGTGTAATTCATGAATGAATTTATGTATGTATGATGTCGTGTCCATCGGACATCAACGTTC
>JAJOOS010013817.1:0-13684 GCA_029582725.1 Solanum chiquidenum
TTTTAATGAGCATGAAAATGCTTGATGCAATAGTTTAAAATGAAATAGCAGAAGTAAATTAGTATACAAAATAATTGGTCGTTAATTTAAATAATTTTTAGCTACAAATAAAAAAAATAAGGACAAAAATTGTTCATTTGAACTCCGTAATACATTAATAGAGCATTAATGGGAGAAACGTAACAATCTTGAAAGTTGAATATTTATGTAAAATTTAAAATGATTTTTATGATAATGCAATATTGATGATATAGTTGTAGTTCATCAATAATTTCACTTTGATTTGAATTGTTCGTTAATATGTATTATATATAATATTTGTCACATTTTATGTTATTTAGAATAAAATATTTTTTTATTAATAAAGAATAAAATCTTATAGTACATGAAGATTATATAAATTATAGGGTGATTATTTGCACAAAAAAATTGATTTATATTATGAAATAAAGAAATAAAAATGAAATAAAAATAATAATATAATAATGAGGAGAGAGAAGAAGATTCTTTTTTAGAGAGTAAAATATAAAATTGGGTTGGAGTTGATTGTCTGAAAAAATAGATAACTCTATATTTAGAGAGTAAAATAGAGGGTAGGGTTGAAGATGCCCTTACCCTTTTCTGCATGGTTTTTCTCTTTCACTAGTTCTACTAAGCAATTATAATTAAGTGTCTTTTTATATAAAACTAGTTTTCGAATATGTGCGTTGCACGTGTATTTCAAGTGATTTAGTAAAATTTTTTGCATAATCACATAAAATTGTTGAAACATTTTATCACTAAATACACTATATATAAGTAAAGTAAAACTTCATGAATATGGTACTTTGATTAGTAACATGAAATTTGACATATAAAATAAAAATATATCAAGGCTCATGTTTGTAACACCAATATCACTATTATATAATTAATATTATTTTTAGTTATATATTTAATTAAATTTCTACTTAGTAGAGGGAAAAAATTGGCAATCAACTTTGAAGATAGGAGTTTTCCCACTTTTAATAATTTATATGAGATGATTCTGCTTAGTTAAGAGAAATATAATAGTGACTTATACTAATTTAATTGCATGTCGAGTGTGTGACAAAATATTTCTACATACTGTGTCACTACTCTATCATTTTGATCAAGTTCATGAAAGAAAATGTTATATGCTAGCAATGTACAACGAAATGGTAAAATCATACCTGAATATATTTGATATAATAATTTGATATTCATTATTATTTACTGACCAATTTATATTTTGGTTACCTCTTTTAGGACCGACTATGCTTTATTCTTGTTCGATTAGAAAATCATCATCTTGATAGAAGGAAGAAGAACTTTGAATTTTTAGCTTGTTCGAAAACTTCCTTACAAGGTAAAGCGTTCCTATTTAGGGTATTATTTCTCTCTTCTATTTTTTGGTGACAATTCATTCTAAATCGAGGCAAATCAGTTTCTTCTTTTTTTATATAAGGAAGATGAACTTTAAATTATTAGTTTATGTGAAAAATTTCCTTATAAAGGGAAGCAATCATAACCAGAGTGTTTCGACATTTTCGTTTAGGAAAATAGTTCATTTTAATTCGATCGGCGAATCACATTTCTTTAGCATTATGTTTCTTAACTCTATGTTCAAAGATGACAATAAGCCTTATGTTATTTTGTCCAAGATAAGCAATAATGAACTCTTTTTGCTTATAAGATTTACTAGTTTTTAAACACGTGCGTTGTATGGCCCCTACTATTCCATGTAATTAAGTTCATAGTGATAGGTGTGGTTGGTCAGCACCTCCTCTATGATGGGTCCATAATAATGAGGCATGTTGTGACACTTTTCAAGCCAAATAACTTTTAAGTCAGACTGAAGGGACTTTTAAGTTAGAAAATAGAAGTAGGGGAAACCTACTTTTGATTTTTGATTTATTTTAAGTTATTTTAAAATTATTTTAAGTCATTTTTTATCTTACCAGACACTTTCTAACTTATTATTAGTCATTTTTGACATATTTTAAGTTATTTTTTATATTTGTCAAATACTTTCAGAAGTCAAAACTAACTTAAAAGTAAGTTTGACCAACTTTTAAGCCAATTCAAACACCCTCTTAGTCTATTTCATGGTCTAACTTGTCTGTTCTGAGAATCACCAGATTACGATAATCTAAAACAATTAATTAATTACACAATATTGTCTGTCCTTTACATGTATAAATACATCCGTAAGATTTTGCATAATCACACAATATTTTTAGATTTTTTTCAACTACTAAGCCGCAAAGTGACCATGATAATGGGACAGGTCGTTACATTTTTTCATATTAGGTTAGCCAATTAACGACCATCCAGATAATAAATGATAATCTCTAATAACTTGAATAAATCCGCACTTTAATTTTCTTAACTAACCGACAAATCAACAATTAATTTTATTTTCCTGTTTAACATGTAATAATACTTTGTCAGTTCATACTTTTGTCGTTTGTCCTAAAACCTCCACTTTAGTAATCACCAAGTGTCATAAAATATAATAATGACAAGTTTTAGTCTATTTCATGGTCTAACTTATTTGTTCCTGAGAATCATCAGATTACGATAATCTAAAACAATTAATTAATTACACAGTATTGTCCGCCATTTACAAATATAAACAAGGGCGAAGCTACGGTCTAAAGTAGGGATTCAGACGAACCCAATAGTTTTTCTGTAGATTCTATATTTGTCATAGAAAACAGGGGCAGAGTTACATTGATTTTTTTATTTGATTTGAAAACTTTCTTACATGAAGCGCTCCTATCGAGGGTATTTAATGGTTTCAAGATTAAAAGGAAATAATTGAAAAGAGATTTACTATTAAGATTTTTTTAACAATGAAATAGATCAGAAGAGGAAAAACTAATTCTCCTCCACAAGCATATCTTTCTCTTGTTTGGCGTCAACTACTTTATTATGTATACAAACTATCAAGGTGTGTATATATGTTCATATCCTTACTTTGCTTTCATTCTATATCAGTGTAATGATTCAGCTTCTCTTATAATTGTATAAATATGTACTATTTACTACTTTATCAATTCATAATATCTACCGTCATCATCAATTAATAAATAATTTATTTCAAGACATGGGACCTATCAGATCAGCCGTTCTACCCTTATAAGGTATGACTAATTAAGATGATTAAAATCTAGAAAAGGACATGTTTAAAGTTAACTAACAGATAACACGTGAAAGAACGATATAGGAAAAATTGTATATAATAGCAAACTATTAATTCAAATTAAATGTTATAAATATAGTTTGATTTAATTATACCCCATAGCAAACTGTTGCTATTTCACCTCTCTCTTGGTGAATCTCGCTCGCCACTCTTGTTCTCTCCCTCACCTCTCTCATTTTTTATACAAACGCAAGTGTATAAAGTGCGTTTGTGTTTGTATAAAGTGAGAGAAAATTGTATATATACATATATTTTCGTTCCCCTCTCTCCCCTCTCCCAGATCTTGCTTGCCACTCTCTCAGATCTCGCTCTCTCACTCGCCTTTCTCACTTTATACAAAAACGCAAATGTATAAAATGCGTGGAAATTGTATATATACATATATTTTCATTTCCCTCTCTCCCCTCTCCCAGATCTCGCTCGCCACTCTCTCAGATCTCGCTCGCTCACTCGCCTCTCACTTTATACAATTGATCTCTTTGTATATTTATATCAAAGCAGATTATACAACTGCTTTCTTTTGTATTTGTATAGCGAAATATACATATTTATGTTTGTTATGGAGCGCAATTATGCAAACTTTGTTATAGCATACAAATATGAATTTTGTGTTTGCTATATGTGAAAGTTGCTCAACAATATATGACATATGAACATTAAAAGCCTATAGCACGCCAAAAAGAATTAGCAAAAGCAAGAATCTTTATTTCAAAAAGACAATTTTTAAGACAATCACAAAACTTTCCTCTATAAGTACAAACAATTCCTCCGGAAAATAAAATCAATGAAAAAGTTAAAGTCTAGATTGCATTCTTCTAGAAAATAAAATCACTGAACAAGTTAAAATTTATAAATGCATTCCTCCAGCAAGAACTAATCGCCAAAAACACCCAGAATAACATAATAAGAATTCTCCAAACTTTTCACTAATCTCTTGAAAAACGCTCTTCAAATAAATGTATTTATTTAGAATAAATTTTAATGACGAATTTTTTCATCAATATATAACATAATTTTTATAAAAATATATTTAAAAGCCTAGCAACCTTTTTTCCATCACTAATTCATCACCCAATTTAATTAAATTTGTCACCCCCTACCTGTTTTTTAGTAGTGATTCTATTTTAGGAAAATGAATTATTTTAATTCGATCAGCGAATCACGTTTCTTATGCAAGGAAAAGATTCTCTTGATTATTAGTTTACTTAAAAATATCCTTACAACGGAAAGCACTTCCGACGAGAATGTTTCTCCATTCTCTTTTAACACTCTGTTTAGATCATTGTTACTCATTATATTGTATTGTATTGTTACCATACCTACAATATTTATTTTGATTATTACTTAAAATGTATTGTATTGTATTTTTTTTTAAATTCCGTTGTTACGTAACAATGAAAACCCCCATTTTATGGAACAACCAATTTGGTGTGTTTTCATTGTTACTTAATTTCTTTTTCCAATTATATCTTTGCATAATATTTCATAGTACTATTTTACCCTTTACCTTATATTATTTAATTCTAGTCAAACCTCCCACCCTAGAATAATTAAGGATATTTTAGTAAATTTATAAATTACAATACAATACGATACAGTCAAATCAAACAATAAAAATGTTATTAAACAACAACAAACAATACAGTCTGGTCAAACATTGTATCTACCATATAATACATTATAATAGAGTACAATACAATATAATACATTATGAAATAATGAATAACAATGATCCAAACAAAGTGTAAGGGAGACAATTTATTAGGGTCCTATCAATAGTTCACATTCTTTATAGGAGGAGGAACTTTAAATGCCTAATTTATTTAAAACTTCCTTATAGGGAAAGTACCCCCGACCAAATTTTTATCAATTTCTTTTTAGGGTGGGGATTTATTTTTATTCGATTAGCAAATTACGTTTCTTAAAACAATCTCGATTAGAGTGTTCTTCTTTTCCCAAGTTCAAATCAAAAACATTGAGTTAAAAATTGAGAGATTACATCCAACCAGGATCCATTTGGTATATATATATTTGATAATACAAACTAGGGGTGTACATCACCGGATTGGTTCGGGTTTTTTAAAAATCAAATCAAACCATTTGTATCGGGTTAAAATATATATAAACCAAATCAAACCAATAATAGTCGGGTTTTTTCAATCTCGGGTTGTTTCGGGTTATTCGGGTTTTCTCGGGTTTTTTGATAAAGACTAACGAGCTTGTGTTCTTTCAGTGATTTAAAAAAAACGTTGAACACTAACATGATTTTTCATCCTAGAAAAGCATTCAGTAGTTTCTTTTGGCATTGCAAGCCCATGAGTTCAATAGGCAATTCTCCAATCCATTTGGAACACAAATTCTCAAAAAATTACTACTATTACTATTTTAAACAAATCATAAAATAGCATCAATAATCAAGAGTGATTCATTATACATTAGAGAAATTCATGAAAGTAAACATAGTGGCTTAAACAATTTGCATAGTCAAAATATTGTCGTCAAAAGTTAATACGAGTTATTTACATTCAGATCTTTAAATTCTACACAATCATTACTTACAACTTAGGACCTTGAAGTGAGATCTTCTACACATATTTTTCAAAAAGGCAAAAATCATAGCCTGCATCTGCAAAGTAGACAATATTATAGAGGAACAAAATATTTTCGAAGTGAGATCTTCTATTCATATTTTCCAAAAAGGCAAAAATCATAGCCTGCATCTGCAAAGTAGACAATACAAATCAATTAAGTTGATTAGCAATGAATTAACTAAGTTAATGTTTAGTTCTTAGTTCTTATTACTATTTAGAGCAAACAATAATTTGGTAATTAACAATCACAAAACAATGAACTAATACCTTTGTACCATGTAGTGAAATTAAAGTACATATCAACTGGCTAATCAATCCTCAAAGGTGAGTCGGGGTATTCTGAAAGAATTGAAACAAATTGAATACTAAATAAAATTCAAAAGCAGAATCATTTTTAATAACAATTTAAATATATAAAGTTACCTTCTTCAATTTCCTCAATTTTTTGGACTTCCTCTAATATATCTTCAAGCTTGCATTCTTTAGAAGGCGATCGTAGCCATTGTTGAGTGCAAATAAGTGCTTCTATCGTTTTTGGAGATAAAGAACTTCGATAACTATCAAGAATTCGACCACCTGTACTAAAAGCTGACTCAGATGCAACAGTAGAAATAGGAATAGAAAGGATATCCCTAGCAATTTTCGCAACAATTGGGTATCTACTGGACGAAACTTTCCACCAACTCAAAATATTAAAATCATTGATCTTCACTACATCATCTTTCAAGTATATTTCCAGTTCATATTTTTTTACAGCAAATCCCTCTTTTTTCATGTGTTTCTCCCACTGAGATTGCAATAAATCACTAGATTCACCCATCACACAATTATCATTTTCAATATTTTCGTTAGGATCTTCAGAGCAACAACAATTGTAGTGATTATATAAGAGATTCAAAACATCTCTCACATCTTGAGACTTTAATCTTCCCATCAAAGAGCCATATGCAATAGAAAGAATATACTCTACATATTGCATCTTGTATCTAGGATCCAACACAACAGCAACCATCAGTAACATATTCATACTCTCAAACTTACCCCAATATTTATCCATCTTGGATTTCATTCTTGTTGCCATATCAACCAAAATGAGATCATCATGTTTAGTATACTTGATAATATCATTTCGGAGATTGAAAAAATCATGAAAGAAAGAGTGAGAAGTAGAATATAAGCTGCCTGAAAATTTTAAAGTTGCCTGATAGAAAATATTAAGAAACTTCACAAAAGCTTTCACATTCTTCCAATCATCTGTTGATGGATTTTTTGTTGTTGTACTTATTTCTCGACATTGCTTTTGATAATTCTGGTCATCCACATACATTCTTGTAAAAGCTTTTTCAAATTTCAAAGCTTTATCCAACATTGTGTATGTCGAGTTCCATCTAGTCTCAACATCCAGACTTACAAGACCACGAGTGTCAATCTTAACTTTCTCAACAACAGACTTAAAAGTAGCAAATCTTGAAGAAGAAGACCTGACATATTTTATAGCACTTCTTATATGAGAAATAGGTTCAATTTGTTCATCCAGCCCCTCTTTTACAATCAAGTTTAAAATATGAGCATTACATCTAACAAGTAAAAACTGATTTTCAAACATTACCCCTTTCCAATCTTCAATACGCCCCTTTAAACTCTTAATGGCAGCATCATTTGCAGTTGCATTATCCAAGGTCACTGTAAACAAGTTCTCAATGCCCCAACCTAATAAGCAATTCAATCCCTTTGGCAATAGTCTCACCTTTGTGATCTGGTGTTTGAAAAAAATTAAGAATTCTCTTTTGTAGATTCCATTGATCATCAATCCAATGTGCAGTGACAACCATATAAGTATAATTTTGGATTGACGTCCATGTATCACTGGTAAGACAAACACGTTGGTTTTTTATAAGCTCCTTAAGCTTTTCTTTCTCTTCTTGATAAATCCTTAGACAATGTCGAGCAATAGTTACACAAGAAGGTACTTCAAAATTTGGAAAGGCTTTAGCCATTAATTTTTTGAATCCTTCTCCCTCAACAGCTCTAAACGGTTGTTCATCAATAATTATAAATTCGGCAATTGCTCTCTTAATTTCATCCATATTAAACACCCCTTTTTCAATGGAACCACCTTCTGGCCAACCTCTTTTGATAGGTTTTAATGTTGTTTGCCTCTTATCGGACTTAAATGGAGACTTGAGACATTTCACAGTTAAATGATTCCATAACGTAGTCGTCCCATTGACACTGTCGGCAACAAATGTTTTAGTACAATAATTACATTTTGCCCTACATTTACCTCCTTTAGCAATAAACTTGGAGAAATGATCCCAAATTTGAGATGTTTCTCTACCTGTAGTTCCAGAGTTAGGAGCGATCGGAAGAGCTACTCTTTTTTGCTTCTTAGGAGGTGTGCGTCGACGTGGAGTTACTTTACCTTGTTGTTGAGATATTGTAGACATAGTTGAAGGAATATTAATAATCATCTCTACATCCGTTACAGAAGGTGTAGTTTCCATCCAAAAAGAAAGTTGCTGCACATACATAACAATAGTTATTAGTATTCTGATACAAGATTGTGTTTCAACAAGACTTCCATTCAAGTATTGTGCACAAGACTTAGAAGTATATTTCACTTTGAAACCAAAACAAATACAAATATAGTACAAAATATTTGGTTAGAAAAGTTTGATGTATATTACTGGCTACTGCTATCAAAATCTAATAGTCTCTTAATTTTTTATCTCTATCACTTGTTTTTCCTTATCTCTGCGGACCATCACGATGTTTACAGTACAAAACCTCCATACAAATGGAACCAAAAGCAATGAGTCGAACACTTGCCCCTTTTTCATTGCATTGAAACAACATAAGTAAAAAGAGAAATAAGTGAAACTTATATACAAAAAATTTATCATCATCTTGTTGCTAAGCTTAACACACCATGGATATGGACACCAAGATATATAATTTTTAGGTTTATATCTATGATTCAACTACCCAAAATCGTGATGTTGTTGACAATGGCAATACAAGAAAAATATCTAAAAGCGAGTTAGTAGCAATTACTTACCCAGATTAAGATGAGTTGATGATGATTTGAACTAAAATCGAAAAGACGAGCTTAATATATTCCCTAATAGCTAAGCAGTAAAACCTAACAGTGACTAAGCTTTTGAAGGTGAAGAGCTGCTGACCTAATGGCCTTAGTTAAATGAGATAGGCTGATAGAGAATATTATATAGGGCTAGTTGAATTGTATAATTCATTTGGGCTTTTGTTTATTCCTAAAAATAACAAGTGGGCTCAAGTCAACAATGTAGCCCAAAGTCCGCTAATATTAAACATAAAATTGTGAGAAAGATTGAGAAAAATATATAAATTATATATTAATAAACATTTTTTTTATAAAATAAAATTAAAAATAAATATATATAATATCGGGTTGGTTTGGTCTCGAGTTGACTTTTTTTAGTTAAAACCAAACCAAACCAATTATAGTTGGGTTTTTGTTTTCAATACCAAACCAAGTCAAACCAAACCACTAGTCGGTTTTTTTTTTCGGGTTGACTCGATTTGCGGTTTGATTCGGTTTTCGGTTCGGTTTTGTACACCCCTAATACAAACTCAATTAATTTAGATTTTTCTCCAAACTCTTAAGAGGTTCCTTCACTCTTCCTAGCTAATTTAAAAAAAAGTGGGGGGGGGAGGGGGGGGAGGGGGGGGGTCAGAGGGATTGGAAGCAAAAAACTTTCAAAATGAATTTCCAATACATAAATTATACTACTTATATACATTTTAACTAGTAAAAAAAATAAAAGGCAAGTCAATATCATCCCTTATTTACAACGACGACTATCATGAGTCTGAATAGAATAAAATGAATACATAATATTCATATATCAATATCTAATTGGCTTGAACTTGAACCATATATAGTCGAGTCGATTAAGCCCGTTAAGAATGCACAAAAAATTGTTCATTCCACAGCAAAATCAGCTATAAGAAGCCAATTTCTTTGGAGGAGCTCTACGATCTCTTCATCTCTGAAATAATATTGCAACATGCTATAGTAAGTATCAAAAATAAATTAATCATATGGTTGTATAAATAATATTATATGTATATATATGTTCTAATTATTACAATAATAATGTTACATATATATACCTTGATTTAGAAGGAGACTTTGGGGGTTGGTGACAAAAACGAGGGCCTTCATCATATCCTTCACATGTGATTTCTCCATATTCATCTCTATAACAAACTACACCCGTTGACTTATCTTCAAATACCTATATATTCATATAATAAATATATTACGAAAATTCAGTAGACGTTTGTACATGAATTGATTGATATTTGGAAAGAAAAAAAATTTGCGTTTAACTCAATTCAAAACTTAGCTCATGAATGAAGAATTGCTCAAATTCATATAAAGAAACTATTCATTTCTATTTCACATCTAAAACTGGACATATGAGGTATGGACAATTTAATATGAAGGTCCAACATCAATTCATAATAGTTGAGATGAGTCCTATTCTGATACATATCAAAATAGACTCTAGGCCTAATATAATTTGATATAATATCAAAGCAGACAAAATCTTAGGGATCGAATCCCACCATCATCATTATTAAAAAAAAATGAAATACCTTAAGCTCATTTTTCGAAGTTAATTTGATTTGACACGGATTGGTTGATGTTATTGTTGTTGTTGTTGATGATGATGAGATGTTGTTTGAAATATTGTCATGAATACTTGCAAATACCACTTGTCTGTGGACAGGCAGCCTTATTGTCCTTGTAGTAAAAGATGATTTGGTAATTAGAAAAGGTGTTGAAAGAGAGTTTACCACAGCCATTGATCTTAATGGAGAGAAGAAAAAGAGTGAGGAAAGGAATGCTTGTTTCTGTTATGCAGTATTGTTGTTGAGGGACTTTATATTATATAGTATTTTTAATTTATTTTTTATTAATCAAGATAATATATATTATAACTTGATATGTATCAGTACAAGTAAATGACAGAGTTGTTACAAAAGATGAAAGAATTTTTTATTTTTTTGGAAACGGACTAAAAAGAAAAGTAGGACAAATAAATTGAAATGAAGGGAGTAATACTTGTTTGGATGGTTGTTATCTATTGTATAACATTGTTTGAACTTTTCTGATACAATGTTAGTTTTGATTATTATTTTTTGAATTTTGTTGTATAATATTGTTAAATTCATTATGTTATTTAACAATTAAAAGTTTCATTTTATGTAATGACTTGATGTGATCAAGTTGTTATATTATTTTTTTTTTATTTTGTCTTCATTTATTATTTAATTATTCTATTTTTATTCTTTATCCTACATTTTTTTAATAATTATTTTGCCTCGTAACTTCGTTTTAAAAATATTATTATAAGTTTATTCTTTAGATTTTAGATCTATACATAGTGTTACAACAGAAAACAATACAATTATCCAAAAATTATACTTATTAAACCAACACAATATAAAATAACACCATAGTCAAACCAATAAAATATATATATATATATATATATATCTTCAAGAAACATAGTGAGTTTCAAGTCGGAAAAAGAGGGTTATAGTGCGTTGACTATCAACATAAAATAGACCAATAATGATAACTTCTATATAAGTAATAAATAAATAGCGAAAGGAATATAAATACGAATTATAATTTATTGTTGGCAATAATTATTGGGTCGAGTCCATGGTGTAAGAATTTATTTATTTTCATATTAAATGACGGTTAGGATTATTTGTGAAACTTTTTGCATCCCTAAAGAATATCTAGGCTACAGATAAAGCGAATTCATTCTGTGAGAATTTTCGACAATCAGTAATACGAGTCGTGATTGTTGTAATTCCCTTCAGCTTTGAAGAGACCCATAAATCTCTTGAACTAATATTTACGATTCGCTTACTATAAATATAATATAGCTTTATCATTCCTTTTGTTTTTTGTCTTAATTTTTATGATTATAAACCATGTCATGAAAACTAAATTATATATGAAATTCAATAAAATTGAAATGACTTTTGATGGTGGTGAGGAGTCATGAGTGATAATCAAGATCTTGTCAATTAATAACGTTATATTGTATTTGATTAATTTGCTTGGAATGAATAAGAAGCTACCTAACCTATTGGCTGAAAAAGTATCTGATCATTCTTTTTTATATCTCTTTATCTGATCATTACTTAATTAGAAAAATGAAATTTATAATACTATGTATGAAGACATAACTTGTCTTTTCCTTAATATATTTTAGTGGACCTCGTTAGCACCACTATGTTTGTAATATAACAACTTCTTAAGGTAGTTAAAATGTCATTCTAGAATAAATTGACTTATATATTATTTTATTCTATCATACAAAATGTCTTCTTTATTTCCTCTTATTAACTTTAATTTGTTGTATAATAGTACTAGGCAAAATGGAATGACATTATAATAACAACAATGATAAATTCAATATGAATATTGATGCAAGTTGAATTTTATAAAAAACTTGTATATGAAGCCGAGCTAAGAAGTTGTAGACTTTTCATCGAGTCACTATTTTATAGGCTTGGAAATTAGTGTTTGGAATGAAGGCATGAAACTCAAAAATCTATTAAAATGGAAGTACAAGACTCCGCTTGAAGAAATACTTGGAGTAGGGGGAAGGACTCACTTGCAATGTGAGATGCTAAGCTTGATGTGACAATAAGTGAGAGATTGTGACCAAAACTCGAGCTACATTTAGCCTATAATTTCAAGGTTCAAGGTGTTGATGATAGTAAGCTTGATGTGATAACAAGTGAGAGGTTATGACCACAAATCGAGCCACGTTCAATCTATAACTTCAAGGATCATTGTTTTGGAGATGTGGAAATGGATGCGACCACAAGTGGGAGATGTGTTCACGCAAACTACATCACATACTACACATGCAGTCCAATTTAGGCTATTTTTGCAATTCTTTGATGTGCGACATATGGGCCTTTTATGTAATAGTTAGGTTAGACTATAAATAAGTCAGAATAGATCATTTAATTTAGACTTAGATTATTTTGATATGTTGAATTCTCATGAATTGAGGAAGTTTGAGGCTAAGACCTTTGTTGTTTGACAATGTTTGATGAGACTGTTTGCTTGAGGATTATTCCTCTTGATGGTGTCTCTATAGTGTAATTGTTTGTTTGATGTTCTTAATAGGAGATTTTGATTTTGATAAACTATTATGTTTTGATTTTTGATATAACTATTATTGCCCATAAGTAATGTGTTTTGTTTTCTATAGAATTGGTGTTTTGTAGAATATAGTGGTTGGGGGTATTGATTCATACAACCATTGTGCTCAATTCTTATCATTCTTCCATCTTTTATCTTTATTTTATATTCTTTTGTTTTTTTGCGTATATGATATTGCATCATCCCATAATTAAGCTAGTAAGATTTGAGGAAGGTAGGATGTACGCAAATCAAATCCTTATTTTTGTGGGGCAAATAGATTACCTTCGATAGACCATCAACTCAAAATAAATATTTCTAAAGTAAAATTACAAAAAAAAATATGACAGTAAAATAACAAGATATACAAAACAAATATTAAAGCAACAAATAGTAATTTTGTTAATAGCTCTCTGTCACACCCCAAAACCAGATGTGATGGCACGTGCCCAAACCCCACCAGACACGTCAGCCTAACACCCAAAAACCCGACGATACAGAATTTATAAAGCAAGAATAAGATAGAAAGATAAGCGGAAGTCTTTAAGTAAACTCAACATAACCCCAGAATTGGTTGTCACATGTACAAACCTCTAATACAGAATCTGAATAAAATATACAAGTCTCATAGTAAAGTTCTAGAATAGAACAGAACAGTAA
>JAJOOS010013818.1:0-31809 GCA_029582725.1 Solanum chiquidenum
AGATTATGTGAGTATTAAGAAAAGACTTAATATTTTCAACATAGGTATTAAATAAATTTATACCTTCAGCAAGGAGATCATGGATTATGACCTGCAATTCTTGAACTTGGGTGACAACGGTCTTACTGTCTATCATCTTATAGTCCAGAAACTTTGCCACAATGAACTTCTTCATTCCGGCATCCTCTATTTTGTACTTCTTTTCTAAAGCATCCCAGAATTCTTTTGAGGTTTTGACATTACTTAATTAACATGCTTTGATTTGTTGCTTGCTTTTATCGGTGAACTAAAATTGTGAATAAATCATGTAGTCAATTTTTATTAGGGTATATTTGGTATGGAGGAAAACATTTTCACGTTTTCTATGTTTAGTTGGTCAAGATGTTTGAACAATATTCTCTAAAAAGAAACTAGTTCCTTAAGAATGAGGGAAATGACTTTTCTAATGGAAGTAGGAAAAACAAGTTGCGTGAGTGAGATTCTAAGTTTATTATCTCCTCACCACCCATTCAATCCCGCCACTTCCACTCCCCTATGTTTGGCTTTTATGTTTTTATAAAACGTTTTCCTTCATACCAATCACACCCTAATAGAAATTAAATGAATGATTTTCACAATGTTAGTTCAACGATAAAAGCCTAGCAACAAACAGGGGCGGCTGATAAGGTATAAAAAAAAAGTCCTTGGCCTTAGGCCCCAATAAAGTGGGGGACCTATTTTTTAGTTAATTAGGTAGGATTAAACTAAAATAAAATAAAATTAGAACTAAGACAACAAATGCAAATGGCATTAATGAAGTGAAAGATATGACAATTACTTTTTCCCTTTCCAATAAAAAGTTGTGTATTTTTTTTTAATGTACAAGTTATCTTTTTTTTTACCTTATTCTTTTTCTAATTTTATTTTTATATATTTTATCCTCCTCTCTTCCTCTCTTCCTCTCTTCTATTTCTTCTCTCTTTCTCTTTTCTAATCTTATATCCCTCTCTTATTCAAAGTTTAAGAATTTACTTGTTCTAGTGATAGTTTATATTTTAAATTTGGAGAAAAATATATTGCAGCAGCCCAATTCATTTTCGAAAATCAAGTCTTCATAGTTCTTGAATCCGGTAATATCATTCTAATTTCTAATATTATTTTTATTTTGTGTCTTATGTTTATTATATTTTTTATTTGATATTGTAAATAGTGTTTAAAATATTTGTTAGAATTTTAATATATCAACTAGAAAATATGAATCCGGTCATTCAAAACTTAAAAGAAAATGAAAAGTCGATAACTTGATAAAATCTCAAAAAGGTGTTCTTGATAAATTTTAGAAGTGGTTTGGCTATATTATCGATTGAAAAGAATTATTAGAAGAGATTGACTACACAGAAATTATTAACAACTTTGCATCTCAAAAAGCTAGAAAAATAGATTTAAAATAAAAATATTTTTAATTTTTTAATTTTTTTTAAGGCCTCTAGTTTGATTTTGGCCTTAGGCCACCAACGAATTTGAGCCGTCCCAGACAACAAACAAAAGCATGATACTTAAGTAGAAAAAGATAAAGACATACCATATGCACTATATATTTCAAACACGCTTTAGATGATTCGTCAAAATTAATCAATTATATAAAAAGAAAAGGTTAAATAAATTAGTGAGATGGTAATTATTTATCACCTAACTTCCCCCTTTAAGCAGTGAAACGAGGAAAAGAAGACGACAACCGAAGAGTAAAAAGATAAGAACGGAAAATAATCTAACGTGAGATCATATTTGGGAAACAAGACGACAAAGCAATAGTAACAAGATAAGAACAAGGATAAATCTAAGTACAAATAAGACCAAATTCATTTGTTAAAATTTATGAATTTGACTTTGACCACTTCAATTCATTTAATGTACTTTATTAAAAAATAAAACAAGACGATAAAAACATAAGAATAAATCTAATTACAAGTAAGATCAAATTTATAATTTAAATTTTATGAATTTGACTTTGACCGTCTCAATTCATTTAATTTACTTTATTCAAAAATATATATTTGTGCTTTTAATAGAATTGGATTCAAAACTATTGAATTCACTTAAAATCATAGTAATAACTCTATGTCCGTTCCTTTATGTTAAACTACGCCAACGTGTCTGTATAAATATTCCACTCCTTTAGACATAGAGGTATTCAGAAAGAAACATAAAAAAAATTATGAGCATGAAGGGATTTAGGCCTTATTTGTTTTCATTAAGATTAAGAGGTTTGAATCTGAATACACATTTGAATATTAAGATTAAGATGTAAGAATCTGAATGCACATCTGAATATTAAAATGTAGTTTCTAGGTCTGAACATTGAATTATTAAGTTTATTTGTTTTCAATATTTGAATGAACATATTTTTTTTTAAAATTAGGAATTAAACAATATCAATAAAAGTTATAATCCAAATCAAGATTGATAAATATATATGTATAGCTAGAAGGATAGTTTAGTCTTTTGTATCATATTTACATATTAAAATACCTCATATACTTGGTAAATGTATCTATTCAAGATAGTTATTCTTTCATGGTATCAGATACCCAGGTGCTTTCTAACTCTTTTTCTCCTACGTATCATTATGGTTTCATCTACCTCGCTCGGTACTCAAACCTCTTCTACCCCTTCCATGGCTACTATTTCCGTTGCACCTCCTATTCCAAACTCCGTTGTTTATGTTTCCAACATAAAAAAAATGATTCTTACCACTCTTGATTATACAAACTAAACTACATGCTTTGGAGAGAGTTATTTATTCCCGTGTTTAAAGGACATGGTGTCTATGGTTTTCATCGATGGAAGTCATCCATGTCCAGAACCTACTCTTACCATGGAGAACGAAACTTCGACTATTAATCATGTTTTTCAACAATGGGTCCAACTTTACTCCATTGTTTTGTCATGGATTCAAGCCACAATCTCTCAAGAGATACTTCACGCTATTATTCGTCCTAACAGCAGTCTTACTGCTCGTGAGGTGTGACTACATATTGAAGGTCTTTTTCATGATCATGCTAGTTCCCGCACTCTCCAACTTAAGGTTCAATTTCATAATCTTAAGAAAAGTTCTCTTTCTATCTCTGATTATGTGCACCGCCTCAACTCCATTGTCGATGCCTTGATATCAATTGGTAATCCTATCTCTGATTCAGATCTTGTTCTCCAACTTCTTTTTGGCCTACCTTCTAAATATCTCTCTGTTAGCACTTCAATCTCCACCAGAATTTCGCTTCCTTCTTTTCTTGAGACTAGATCTCTTTTATTTCTTCATGAGACTCAATTAAATGGTCTTTCCTCTGCCACATCAGATTCTTCTACTGCTTTACTAGCTAAACATAATTCATCTTCTCAAGGACGTGGACATGAAAGAAATTCTAATGGTGGTCGTGGTAGAGGTCGCAACAACAACAACAACAACAACGGCTACCATAGAAATTATTCCACTGCTCATCTCCAATCTTCTCCACGTCCAAACGCTTCTTCCATTCTAGGTCCAGCTCCGCAAACTAGTACTTCTTTGTTCTATCTTAGTTATCCAGTAGCGCCTTCTCCTTTTCAATGTCAATTATGTTTTCAACCTACTCATACTGCAAGAGATTGTCCATCTCTTGGTTCTAACGCATTCTTTTCTGATCTTCAATCTTTCTCCTTTAAACATTCTTATAATCCGGCAGGTCATACTCCTTGGTATATTGACACTGGAGCCTCTTCACACATGACAACTAATCCTTCACATATCTCTTTTGTTGAACCCTATAATGGTAATGATCGTGTTATGGTAGGTAATGGTAATCAACTCCCTATCTCATATACCAGTAATAATACATTCTCTACTCATTCTTCCACTTTCTCTCTAAAAAATGTTTTAGTTGTTCCAACTCTTCCTTGCAATTTATTAAGTGTCCGTAAATTTACATCTGATAATAAATATTCAATTAACTTTGATGCTTTTGGTTTTTCAATTAAGGACTTTCAGACAAAGATTCTTCTCAGATGCAATAGTTCGAGTCCCCTTTACTCTTTTTCTCCATCAACTCCTGCGGTTATTGCTCATCATGCTTTTGTTGCTTCCCATGCTTCTCCAACTCTCTGGCATACATCGTCGTCTAGGCCACCCTAGTATATGTGTTCTTTCTAGTCTAGTTAAAAATAATAATTTGCAATATTCTTTTGCGAAGCGATTAAATTTTCTTTGTAATGCTTGTCAACTTGGCAAGCACACAAAACTACCATTTAAGGAATCTTTATCTTCTTCTACGTCTTCATTTGAATTGATTCACAGTGATATTTGGACCTCCCCCGTTCTCTCTTTTACTGATTTTCGTTACTATATTTTATTTCATGATGATTTTACTAAATTTACATGGGTTTTTCCTATTCGACGCTAATCAGAAGCATTCCTTATGTTCAAAAACCTCTACTCTTGTGTTTTAACT
The DNA here is from genome assembly GCA_029582725.1 of Solanum chiquidenum. Taxonomy (NCBI): domain Eukaryota; kingdom Viridiplantae; phylum Streptophyta; class Magnoliopsida; order Solanales; family Solanaceae; genus Solanum; species Solanum chiquidenum. The sequence continues at coordinate 4,461 of JAJOOS010013818.1, forward strand.
CAATTTTAGGTCAAAATTAAATCACTACAATGTGATGGAGCTACCGAATATGTCAAACTCTCTTCTTTTCGTGAGTTTTAAAATTCAAATGGTGTTTGTCTTCGTATTTCATGTCCACGTACTCACCAGCAAAATGGTAAAGCCGAATGAATGCATCGCACTACACTAAATATGCTTCGGTCTTTACTTTTTCAATTTTTTCTTCCATCGTAATTTTGGGTTGAAGCCCTTAATATTGTTGTCCATCTCTTAAATATTCTACCTTCTTCCAAGCTCAAGTTTAAAACTCCTTATGAAATTGTTTTTTGGTAAACTACCCTCGTATCATCATTTACGTGTATTTGGTCGTTCTTGTTTTCCTAATCTTCGTGATTATGTACCACATAAGTTGAGTCCTCGATCTAAACATTGTATTTTTCTTGGTTATCCTTCAAATTATAAAGGTTTTAGGTGCTTTGATCCTTTAAAAATAAAGTTTTTATTTTCCGTCATGTTATTTTTCAAGAGGACTCTTTTCCATATCCTCCCTTAATGTATATCTCCAAGCACTTCCTTCTCTTTCTTTAAAAATCCATCATCACTAGTTTGTCCTTCTCTCATGTCTCCAAATATTTCTCCCACTTTATTTTCAAATAGAGTTTTCAATTTACATACCTCTCCTAATCTGGAACACTTTAGTCCCCTGCCGACATAGTCCTCGTCTTTCTCACCTACTCCAATACGTCCATCTAGTACTTATCCTAATGTAAAATCCTCACTGCTGCCAGCTTTTAGTCCTTCTCCATCTAGGATTCAATCTTCTCTATCTCCCGTAACTAATTCTCCTAATTTACAAAGGACTCTATCCACAGACAATTCCTTATGTATCTCAAACACAAAACGTTTCGTCTCTTGATTCTAAAGTACATCCGATGATCACCCGAGCACAATCTGGAAAGCTCAAACCCAAAATTCTTCCTTCTTTATTTTCTCACATATCTCGTATTTCATCTCAATCTTCTCTTCATCCTAAACCCAATTCATTTTCTGAGGCCAATAAAAATCCAAACTGGAAAAGGGTAATGGCAAATGAATACAACTCCCTCATCGCCAACAACACCTGGGACTTGGTGTTGCCCTCTACTAATGTGAATGTTATTGGTTGCCGATGGGTTTATAATGTGAAACAAAAAGCATATGGCTCGCTTGACCGCTATAAAGCCCGTCTGGTTGCTCAAGGTTATAATCAAAAACATGGATTAGACTATGATCAAACATTTAGTCCTGTGGTGAAACAAGTCACCATTCAATTTTTTTTTGCTTTAGCGGCATCTAAAGGTTGGGCAATTAATCAATTGGACGTTAAGAATGCCTTTTTACATGGCACTCTTAATGAATTGGTATATATGAAACAACTTACTGGTTTTGTTCATCCGCAATTTCCACATCATGATTGCCGATTGAACAAATCCCTTTATGGCTTAAAACATGCTCCGCGAGCATCGTTTCATCGGTTCATCTCCTTTCTTGTCAAACATGGTTTTACAAATAGCTTTTTGATAATTCTCTCTTTATTTAAAAATCTGCTTCGAACATAATCATTCTTCTTCTATATGTGGATGATATTCTTCTCACTTCGTCTTCGAGTTCTTTACTGAAGTCTACAATCAAGACTCTAATGTACGGATTCTCCATAAGAGACCTCGGTCTAGTCAATTTTTTTCTTGGAATCTCTGTCTCCACATGTAAGGGTGGTTATTTTCTTAAACAATCCAAATACATTCATGATCTTCTTAATCGTGCAGGTCTTTTCTCATCTAAACCAGTTAATACTCCTCTTTCTCCAAAATCTCTTATTGCTTCTGATACATCTCCTCCATTTTCTTATCTGTCATTATATCTTAGTCTTGCTAGTGGACTTCAATACTTAACTTTTACTTGTCCCGACATTGCCTTCTCTGTTAGTCGGGTTGCTTAATTCATGCATTCTCCCTTGGACATTCATTTTACTGTTGTGAAACGTATTCTAAGCTACCTGTATAGTTCCATAAATCATGGTTTATTCATTTCGGGCGGCTCAATTGGTTCCTTAACATGTTATACTAATGCAGATTGGGCAGGTTGTCCTACCACACACAGGTCTACCTCAGTGTATTGCATCTTTCTTGGTAATAAGCAAAGTGTTGTATCGTGCTCGAGTGTTGAGGCAGAATATCGTTATGTTGCCCATGGTACTGCTGAGATATCTTGGTTGCTCTCTCTTCTTGGTGATCTCCATATTCAGCTATCCTCTCCTTCAACAATTTACTGTGATGACATCAATAGTAAATACTTAGCTCACAATCATGTTCACACTAAACTCATTGAAATTGACATTCACTTTGTTCGTGAGAAGGTTGCTTCTGGTGTTCTATAGGTTCGCTATGTGCCAAGTGCAGATCAACTTGCAGATTTACTGACGAAGTCTCTTCCCTATGCTTAATTTTCATTCTTGCGTGACAAGCTCAACATTTTTCGAGACCCAACATCGCTTGAGGGGGAATGATAAATATATATGTATAGCTTGATGGATAGTTTAGTCTTTTGTATCATATTTTCATATTATAAATACCTCATGTACTTGGTTAATGTATCTATTCAAGATAGTTATTCTTTCAAAGATAACTTCTTCCAAAAAATTATTTCAAAAATAAGATTATAACCCATCTCAAGAAAAAATGATTTATTTGTTTTCTCAAACAATTTTTTCTCAAGAAACAATGATAACTTCTTCCAAAGAAGTTTTGACAACAATCGAATTGTTTCAAAAAGAGTTCTTCATAAATATCAATTCCCCATAAATATTGTATATATTTAAAATATTAGATAAATACTTATAAAAGATTATGAAAACCTACTTATTCAAAAGAAAAAAATGGTATTTGGTTGGAAATTAAAGGAGAGGAAGAAACTTGAAACTTTCCCAGAAGAGAAGCAAGAAAGAAGATAATTTGCTTATGAAAGAAAGCTTATTATTATCCTTATTTTAATAGAGTTTGAATGGTATTAAGACTCTGTTATAGATCTGATTTATTCAAACTCATTTTTTTAAGGAAACAAATAGACTTAATGGACAAAATCTCAATGATTGAGATTCAGTCCTAAAAATCAAACACACTTAATGTGCTGAAACTGAATTATTAAGATTCAGACCTCCATTAAGTGCAAACAAATGAGGCCTTAATGTAGTACTTAAATGCTATGAAGATGTCTGTGGTACTGAAAATATATGATTTCTTTCCCCCAAATTGTTAACGAAACCACTATCCTAATCAAACCCCTTTCAAAAAAAAATTATAGCTAAAAGACATCTATTTGCTGGTTTTTTGAATTTTCTTTATTTTATCTAAAATAATTATTTTACCAAAATATCTACATGTACATGTAAGAATTCTCCTGTAATTATTTATTTCACTCTTTTACTTCATCATCACTTTACCTTGCACATTTAATTGTTTAATTTTCGTTATGACAGTGTGTCAACTCAGACTTCAAATTAGCATCCATTAGCCATGTTTTATGAGATTGGCACAAAATGGGCATTTTACACGTTTTAGGTTGATAAATTTGGGCATTTCTTAATTAATAATTGATATTCTCTCCTATAACGCTCTCACTTATTTATTCTCCTAAAAACTCTCAAATATTTCTTTCATATTTTGCCCCTGAAATCTGTTCATTACCATGTTTATCTCCTCCACGTTTAGACTTCCTTTCAAGTTTTCTTCATAGGAGTTTCACAAAATTTTATGCCATATTTTACAGCAAAAAAGAATTAAAATTTATTGGCTTTATAAGTGCTAAATAACTTTATGATTTGAACATTTCTTGGAGTCCTATAAAATTGATTTGGGCACTACTTGAGTGATACAAGAGATATAAAAACGTGAAATAAGGAGGAAAAAAAGTTATTCTCTCAATTTTATTTCCAAGTAAATTAATCAGACAAAAAGTTTGGCTAGATAGTGCCAATTTTGTATGCATAAAAATTGCTAAATACTTTGGGGCTAAAAACTGTCAACTTTTTTCGAGACTTGTACTTGTGTGTCAATTCCTCGATTTTGACTTTACTACAAGTCTCAAACTTTTCAAAATTCTTTTAACCATTAGGATTAATTCTAAACCACTCATGATTCCAACATAACGATCATTAACATGACACAAATGAGCATGCCAAAAATTAGCAGAAGAAAGCATATAAACTGAAGTAAAAAATTTATTCATTTCAACATTCAGTTTAAATATCCCATTACAAGCCTATCCCTTTTCCACAAAGGTACCATTTTTCACAATTACATACATATTCAATAATCTGTTTAAGCTCGCTTTATTAAAAAGAAAACTAGACATCAAATTTTTTTCTCATAGAAGGAATATAAAGTACATCTTTCAAAGTTAACACCCTTCCAGAGGTAAAACACAATTCGACATCTCCCGTTTCAAGCACTTGAGTAGTAAGAGAATCACCAAGCATGATGGTTTTGGGCTCCTCAAAATGAGTATATTTTTTTGTACCAATCTTTGTCATAACAGACATGATGGTTTGCACCAAAATCAGTCCACCATCCATCAACATTTTCAACCATGTTTATGTCGGTAATCACCACCATTCTTTGATAATGTCTGCCTGAGGTGTAGGACCACAGTTTTTGAATCTGCAAAATCGAGTAATCTGCCCCCTCTTGCCACAAACAAAAAACGGTCCCGTATCTTGAACTTTTTGATTTTGTGCTTGGTTATTGCCATCATTATTTTTCTTAAACTTTTTCTTCTTAAACTTCATAGAAGTATTTTTGTGAGATTCAGAATTAGCATTATTTGAAGTAATTAAATTTACCTTTGGTGTGATGCTGCTCTCTTCTAATTGTAAAAGTACATCTTGGCCTCTTGCCTCCTCTTCCATGCGGATTTTCATTATCAACGTTTCAAATGAGGTTTTCTTTTGTTTGTGGCACATAGTTTTTTGAAAGTACTTTCAAGACAGTGGAAGTTTATCTACTATGCCACAAATAATACCACAAATAATAAGATTATCTCCAATTTTGACCTCCTCGGACATGAGCTCTCCAACAATCATTAAAGAGTTTTGAGCTTGGTCTACCACTGATTTGTTGTCCACCATTTTGAAACGAAAAAATCTACTAGCCACATATTGTTTTGCTCCATCTTCTTCGATATCATACTTACTCTGCAATGCTTTCCAAATTTTCTTTGCACTACAATAAGTTCTATCATAATAATAATAAAAATTATCACATAGACAATAACGGAATCACCATCGTACTTTTCCACTTTCTCTAAATGAGAAATAGTTTCATCATCATTCATAGAGGTGATGTCAACTTTATTAGGATTCTTCTTAGTTAACACATAAGAGACATTATTGAGAAGACTTAAGTAGAAAAGTACTTTACCCTTTCATCTCTTGAAATGATTACCATTGAACCGAAATGGCTTGTTAAGATCTCACATCTTGACATCCACAGATTTTTCAATTGTAGTCATAGTGAATCTCCTTAAAATTGTTAGTGAAAATTACAAGATTACAAATTACAATTGAAAAATAAAATGAAGAAAATAAATCTCTTCAGGCTGAGGCGCGGATATCTCGCTCTCTTTAAGGAGATTCAAGTCTACTGCAACAAATGTTTTTCACCGATCCAGCAGTAGTCCTTCTTGACTTGTCCCCTCCAGGATACAACAGACTAAACACAAAGTATAACTCAACAAACTCCAGACAAGAGTTGAGTCCAAAGCTCCACAAAAAGAACATCTTCTTTAAACTAATAAGAACTCTCTTTTTGACAAACTTTTATGCACTCTATATTTTATTATATACAAAACAAATGAAGACCATCACTATTTATAGTAGAAGAAGTATTCCTAGCAATGAATAGGAAGATAAAGAGATAGTAAATAGTGAAAATAAACGACCTAGAAATTACATAGATTATAAGGTATAATGAAGGAATAAAGAATGAAACAAAGAGAGTGGTAACAAATGCCTTCAGTAGCAAATGAAGATGCTGCCCAAGGTTTGTTGACCCCAACGTTCTTTGGAACAGTGACACCAAATGAATAATGGCAATTAAGCCACTAATAAAGTCATCCAATGGACCAATAAGGTTTGTGGTGGAGTGGTAAATACTTCTTCATCCTTAACTAAGAGGTCTTGGATTCGGGGGCCCTTGGGTACAGAGTCGTCTTTGTTAGGGAGCGCCTTCCCAATATGAACTTTCCGGCGCGAATCTGAATTTAGTCGGGCTCCAATGTGGATATCGAACACCGGGTGGAAAACCCAAAAAAAAGTCATCCAATGTCTGCAACCGTAAGGAATGTACAGTCCACACACTTGATAACCTCTGGAAAGCAATAACCTTCTATCAAGGGAGTCTGGAACACATTTGAGTCATAAAGAGAAAAAAGTAACACAAATAAGTCACAATTTTATATTCGGAAAAGGGTCAAAAATACTTTTGAACTATTCAAAAAGGTTTTAAAATACCTTTTATTCACCTATTGGGTTAAAAATATTTCTCAGCCCACCTTTTTGGTCCACTATTACCCTTAAAACTAACAACTTTTTATTTTTTAATTTTTATTATTATTAATTATTACATGGCATCATTCTATTGAATAAATTTCAATTCTAACCCATTAAATTTTTTCTACCCATCTGACTCATATCTACATTCTTTGGCCCAAATCCAATTAAAAGATTCATCAAAACTAAAAATTTGATCATCTCTTCTCTCCCCTTTAAACCTAATAACCTATTTTCTTTCTCATCATCAAATACAACCTCAATCAACGATAATTAAAATAATGCATATGTTCATATCAGTGGTCAGCCAAGAACTAGCAAATCTAATATCAATTAGAACTAAAAAGCTCTTCTTGATTGTGTCTGAATTTGGTCGATGCCACCATTAAAATACAGTCTAATAAAGCTTTTTAGTGTAACCCCACTATGAAAAATTGAATCGTTTGAGAATGGCATGAACCAAAAGGAAGAAATAAGAAGACCCAATTCAGGTTACCTCAATGCCACCATGAAAACACAATCAAGAACAGCTTTTTTAGTGCAACTCCGCCATGAAAAATTGAATCTTTTGAAAATGGTGTGAACCATAAGGAAGAAAGAAACAAGACCCAAGTCGGGTTACCTTAATGTCACCATAAAAACACAATCAAGAAGAGCTATTTAGTGCAACTTCCCCTTGAAAAAATGAATCTTTTCACATGAGTGTGAACCAAAAGGAAGAAACAAGAAAGACCAAATTTAAACACAATAAAAAAGAGCTTTTTAGTTCTAATTGATATGACCAAATTCAAATATCAATATGTCCATTTCAAATTTAAATACTAATTGATCCAATCATTTATTTTATCTTGAAATTGTTGAATAAGAAAAGCGGAAAAGAGAAAATAGATTATTAAGTTTAAGGGGGAGAGAAGAGATGATCAAATCTATTATTTTTGATAAATTTTATAGTTGGGTTTTGGTCAAAGAATGTGGATATGGGTTGGGTGGGTAGAAAAAAATTAGTGGATTGGAATTTAAATTCATCCAATAGAAAGATGTCACGTAATAATTAATAACAATAAAAAAAATAAAAGCTTGTTAGTTTTAAGGGTAATTGTGGACCAAAAAGATAGATTGAGGGGCATTTTTAACCCAGTAGGTGAATGAATGGTATTTAATGTAGTTTTTCTTCCGTTTTATCAAAATATATAAACAGCAAACGTTAGTCTGTTAACATTTAAATCATATATATATAAAGGAGAAACATAGACATGATTATGTGGCACCTCTCTATGATCTCCATTCTTATTTATCTTTTATCTCCTTTTTTTACTCTTTTTTTTAATTTCTTCAATTATTTTATTTTGTAAAAGCATCCCATTAACTCATAGTTCCTTAATAAATAAAATCATAACTTTCGAACTTTTCATATTCATAACTTTCAATTATTTAATATACAGATTTGTAACATCTTAAAATCATTTTAATAGATTTTTTTTAGGTATATGTACCTATCACTATAATTGTCTTCTTTATTAGAGTTTATAATATATATTGATGTATTCTTCCACCTTAAATTTTTATAATTCTTAAATAAATTTTATTGATGTGGAGTAATAACATGTTAAAAGATGGGAGATAAATTTATTTATTTTATTTTTTATAATTAAAAAAATATTTATTCAATTCAATCAACTTTTCACCTCCCACTATAATTACTTTCTTAATTAGAGATTTTATATGATTCATCCACCTTTAATTTTATATTTTTTAATTAATTTTATTAATGTGGAGTAATAATGTATTAAAAGATGGGAGATTAAAAGACAAAAATTAGCTCCTATATATATACCTTTCATTACCAAACTATGCATACATGAATTTATTTTAGTTTTAGTTGTTCTTAGGAAATGCTTCAACATAATTTTCAATGTGTTTTAATTTATTTTTTGGAGTAGTAGCAATTTATCTAATGAGATCATGTATTGATGAATATTTATCTTAATTACACTTGTATTCTATTCTTTGTAAAATTTCTTCATAGGCTAAGATTTCTCATCTTATTGGTTGAAATATTTATATTTTTGCTTCATTACTATTCTTTGCTCAACATTTGCTAAATTTTAATTATTCATCCTAAGTCATCTATATTGAGAAGCTTGATACATACAACAGATTTCTTCTAAGGTGATTTTACGCACTCAATTTGAAATTCATAAAAATAAATTATGCTCCTATTTTATTTCAATTTCTTTTATGATATATAATTTTCTTAGATTAACTTTGTTCAATAATATAATTAATGAATGATATTGGTGCAACTTTGAAAACTATTTTGAAGTTTATGACTCAAAAATATAGGCAAAAATTAATTTCTTAAGAAGAAACTAAAAGGAAAATAAGAAGTATAGTATTAAAAATAAGTCATTTATATTTGTTCATAAAATTAATCACATGCATTATATATTATTGGTGCAACTTTGAAAACCATTTTGAAGTTTATGACTAAAAAATATAGGCAAAAATTAATTTCTTAAGAAGAAATTTAAAGGAAAATAAGAAGTCTACTATAAAAAATAAGTCATTTATATTTGTTCATAAAATTAATAACATGAATTATACATTATATATGTATAATGCATTTGAAATAATTGTTATGAGACATGAGTAGTGCAAGAGTCAAACCTATTCACTAAGTAACTGTAATATTTTATTTTTTCTTAATAAAGATATCATTGCAAGAGTCAAACTATTCACTAAGTAACGGTAATTTTTTAATTTTTCTTAATAAAGATATCATTCAAGTAAATTAGTAACTTCTTTGTTTATTAATGATAGTTAGAAGTTGGTTAATTCATATTTATACAATATATATATATATATATTATCATGAGCTTATAAATGTATATAATACCTTACCTTTTGTTAGGAAAAAGAAAGAAAAAAATGCATTATCCAAGAAACTGAAAGTATTCAATTTTATATTTATTCTACATAATAGATAACTCAATATTATTAATAGATGTTCCATCAATTATTTTTATTTTTTTTTATATTTTTTGATTATATATATCGTATATACACATAAAATTAAGCATATACAAGACGATATAATACTTTTCATAACTTTTTTCGTATTTTCTATTGACATCTTTCACTATTATTTTCATTTAATTGTTTTAAAGAATCTAATATTCATTATTAATAAGAAAAAATCAGCTAAAGAATAAAAAAATTGATGTGATTGTTGTAAAACTTAAGAACAAAAGAACAATATGAAGATGAAGACAAGAAGAATAGAAGACAAGAGGAACAATATAATATATATATATATATATATATATATATATAACTTTTTTTCTTACAAGTATTCACCAAATCTTCAAGTGTATACAATATGAACCCTTATGCCTCTATGTATAGTGTAACATAGAGGCATATAAAAGGTTAGTCATAAACATGACATTAACATGAATATAATGGAGGAGGTTATAGAAATGAAAAGTTACAAGAATACTTGTTATAAAGTTGGAGGTTGAGGTTATCTTCATAATGGAGGAAAGTAGTGGAGATAATGGGAGAGAGTAACTTCTTGGTGTAGTGGACATCCACACTACAATATTGTATAACACTCCCCTTGGATGTCCATAGATAATATGTCTCGTTAAAATCTTACTAGGAAAAAACCCCGTGGGAAAAAATCCTAGTGAAGGAAAAAGAGTACACACATCTTTTAATATGCTTTGAATGTTGTCTCATTAAAAACCTTACCAGGAAAATCCTATTGGGATAAATCGTGGTTAAGGAAAAGAGTACAACACATATTTTTCTCCCCTGATAAAAACTTTATTTGATATCTCGGAGACGATGCATTCCAATCTTATATCACAACTTCTCAAATATAGATGTTGGCAATCCTTAGTGAATAAGTTTACAAGATTATCACTTAAATGGGTCTTTGAACGTTTATCTCACCATTTTGTTGAAGATTATGTGTGAAAAAGACTTTTGGTGAAATATGTTTTGTCCTATCTCCTTTGATTGTGTCCTCCCTTCAATTGAGCTATATATTATTTTCGTATATGGCGGCTGGAATATTCTTTTCAAAAGAAAATCATATATTTTCTGAATATGATAGATCATGATTCCAACCAAACACACTCCCGACTTAATTCATAGATCAATATTATTTCTGCATGATTTGAAGAAGTGGTTACTAATGTGATTCTTTGAATGCCAAGATATTGTTGTGTCTCCATATGTAATTAAATAGTCCATTTGCTATCGAGCTTTATGCATATCAAATATATATTCTACATCTACATAATCAAATCATTGCTGACTCGGAGATTGATCATTTCAATTTTATTGAAGATCGTTTTTTCTTCTGAAAGAAAATCACACATCTTCTATGTGTTGAGTCACTTGCTTTGTTAGTTTCTTGTCATAACTTATATGATAATTTGACAATCCTTTCACATAACTTTCGTTATGTATATCAAATAATCTTCTAGCATTTGCATAATCAGCGATCTGTAAGTGCACCAATTGCACTAATACATGACATTTTAAATCATTTTCATGAGATCAAAAAGATTATTTCTTTGTGTTAAGCAGTCTCAAAATCATTGGGTACTCAATGAATTGCTTTAAGACCTTTTAAATCCTTCAAGGATTTTCATATAACTTTCATCGTCTAGTTAGACATGATAATCATCCATTATACATATTCAAGTATTTCATCTATATCCAGACTGAAACAAGTCTCATTGCATTCACCACTGGAGAATATATCTCCATTTAATAATGTCAGAATTTTTGCGAAAACCCTTTATGCTCTGAGGCACAAACCGCACTTTATATCTTACCATTATACTTTCGCACAATGATTCATTTGTACCACGCTGACATTATATTTTGATCCATGAACTATAAGATCAAAAACATTACTTTTCTAAGTGAAACAAAATATACTTGAATAGTGCATTTTATTTGGCCAATCATTTATCTGTCCACACTATATGACAAATTCAAATTTAAGATCCTCATAACCATTTATAGCATTGAGTGCTACTTCATATCAAAGATCCGTTGACGGTCATTTTGGTATCGATTCCAATACGACATAATTTATCGAGATCTCTTCATTTTTCATCATTTTCAGGTACCTGAACCTTTGGCAAGGTTTTATGAAGTGTTATGTCATAGTGCTCTATCAAAGCACTTACCTCATTATCATGACCATTTTGATAATTTGCTCATCTCCTTCCTCAAGGAGTTTTACGTTTGAAATTGATTGGTCTATCACGCTTTTGGCGTACCATAGACTATATCCTTAAAGAACTATTTATTGGAGCATTTGTAGCTTAAGTAAAATATTGGGTCAACAAATACATCTGAAAATTATTTGCAACATTTTGCAAATGAATTATCTCTTGAACTTCAAGTTCACATTTTTTTAACGAGGATCTAGATTATTCACTCCACACATAATTTTCAGCTGCTAAACATATCTCCCCCTAATGTTAGGAAATCTAACATTTACCCCCAATCTCATTTGGGGATCCATCTTTGTGTGTGGTGGAGCAATAAAATTATATGTGCACACATCAAATTTTTAGATGAAAATTATTTGGTTCCCGACCCTGAACCAATTGTGATGGGAGAACCTTGTTGGCTTGATGCATACATATTAAATAAACTCAACTCATACCAAATTTTATTTGAGAGATTTGTTCTAATAATCAGTGGTCTAGCTATAATTAGAGGCAAATAATTTCTGTTAAACCAACCAGTATTATCAACATAATTTTATAGTTTGGAATTGTACTCTTAATTTAACAATTTGAGCAAACAACCTTACAGAAACCAATTTGTAAGTTGATACAAATGCACGTGTGATCATACCATAGATGCATCTATTAAATCATAATAGTAAGCGGTCCACATGGCAGGTGAACGGACCCATATTCACCTTTTTATATGTTCCAAATAATTTCAGGGGATACAATCCCAACCTTAGCTGGTACAATAATCATTTTATCATGAGAACAAGCAACACAAGAGAATTCTTGAAGAATCTTTTATTTCTTCAAACATATAGTCACATGAATTCTCAATTTATTTTGCATCACATTTGAATCGGAATGGCCAACCGATTATACCAACTAATCTTTATTCTAGTAAACTTCTAGTTTACTTTTGCATGTGATTCCATCATCATGCCCATATTTGTATACAACAAACAACGGGAAAAAATGGGTAATCTTATACTTTGGTTATAGTAATTTGAAGATATTAAATTTTCTCATAATTTGTAGTTTCAATATAATATTTTTTTTCTTTTAAATTTGTGAAACTTAAAAAGTTTCTTTTGAGACTTACTACAACCCCAATATTATGAACAATTTCATTCCTCCGGATAGTAACAAATTAGCCCTTTCAGAACTCTCAATTAATTTTGTGTACTACCATAAATTTCACAACGCCATTCTTATGGTGACCATCTCCTTCAAGGAGAAAATTATTATTATTGTCATGGTTAAAATTATCACATGCAAGACTTATTTCTTGACAACCAATGACAAATTTGTGTTGCCACACAACAATATTTATTTTGGTCATGGACACAACCTTTATAGGAAAGAAATATTTCTTTATTTTGTCCTTCAATAGTTCATAATTTAACATACCACAATATTTGTGTAGTACTTTAAGTATATGACTAAATGGTCATTTATGTCAAAATATTTCTTTTCAATCTCTTAAACCTCTCGTAGAGGTGAGATGTGACATTTATTCAACAATACATGAATATGTTCTTATCCATAAGAACACAAATCACATTTTCTTTAAGAAATGAACCATAACCATTTGAACAGGCTCCATAAGTTTTTATTAGAAACTCATTGTCATGCTTTCGCATTTATCAAATTTATGTGACTCATCTCAACATTACTTTAAGAGGTCAGATGTACTACCACTTTGTGTTCCTTTATTTTGATGGAGGATTTACAAAACTTTTCAAATTGGGTTGCACAAACAACAATGTGGCCAATAACTTTTCATATCACTTTAATGGATAAAAAATACCCTCACATTTTGAAGGATAATCTAATTAAGAACCCATATTGTTCTTCCTTTTAATTACCATAATGATGACCATTAACATTTTACCACGCTCATATTCATACATTAAATCACTTGTCATCTTTCAGACATATTATACATTGCTATCACATTTCTCATAAGAGAATGGAGCAAAGAAGAAAACTATTGTGACCAGGTTCTCAGTAGACCTTACTTAAATTGACATTTTTTATGCAAATTAGTTGCACTCTTTGATTCTTTTAAGTGGCGTAGTGGGCTTATTGGTTATCTTTTGTCATTGTCAATGTTTTTGGGAACTCCTCTGCATCCTGGATGAATATTTATCAAAAATTAAATATTTTCTCATCTTTTTCTTGATAAAAGCCTGATTTACATCCACTATAACTACATCACAATAAATCGTCTGTATGTTATGTCTTTTTCCCCGATTACAGTAGAGAATTTTCCACTGAGTGATTCATTCTCCCCGAAAATCTTTTTGTATTGATATAATATTATTGATAGTTCAACAGACTTCACCTGTCATCGTTTTTCAAAAATAAGGAAGGTTAAATTACACATTATATTTGTTAGTCTATAGTGCCTTTCATTATACATATTGCTTCGGCTGGTCGACTTTTTAAGTTTGAAATATGCTTCAATTTACGTTTTAGATGACTTCTAGGTCATATCAGGATAAACAACTCATTTATGATGAAGACGACGAGCTTCAAAACAATTACATTGGAAGAGGAGCAGCAAGGTTATAAAAGACGAGGTAAAATGGCAAACTTACAAAAGTTGTTTAGCACAATATGCAGAAATGTTATTTTGCTCAGAGAACAAACTTTTGGTATTCGAAAATTGATGTTTGAAAGTAATAAGCACAGATGACATGCAAAAATTGAAGACATAACAAAAAATGAATGCCTACAGCTGTTTGTCGAACAAATTTCACGACAAGTAAGCATCCATTTGATATTCGATGCAGCCTGTTTCATGGAATTGTAGTTTCACATAAATCAATTTAATGTTTTAGTTAATTTCAATATTTCATATGACTTGCTTAGTTTGTCCCTGTGTAGTTACTACTCAGGGTTTAAAAAAATAGACCTATCTTGGAGTTCATTACAGCTTTTCTCACAACTGTTTGTTCTCCAACGCATTAGACCATGTAACATTTACGTGTGTTGACATTTCTCTGAATGGATCTTGCCAAAAAAAAATTAGATATACAAGTTATTTCTACAGTAATCAAGTGTCACAAGTATCTGATTAATTCAATAATTTGTGATCCTTTTAATGATCTCCACTTATCAGTTTTTTTTATTTCCATGTGGTCTTTGATCCAGCCAAATAAACACATGTCTCTCGGACCTTCCTCATTCTCTTTGTGCTGACGTCTAGGTTCTGTGAAGCTAGCTCTTCTTCCTTGCTATTGTCGGCGATGAATGGAGGTTGGTACTGCTGATTCTTTTTTCTATATGTTTTCTGCTGTGATTTATTTGAAAAAAGACCATCTCAATTCACTGCATGTAATTGACCTCTTGATAGTTCATTTCTTTGGTCTGTGTTGGTTAGGGCATCATTTGGAATAATGCTCTTAATTATCCATGTGTTCTTCAAATATATCCTAATCTTGTTGTTAATTTCCCTGTTTCATATTCTGGGTAGTGTGCACATCATGTAAGTCAGAAGTTCTTTTCTGATTTATGGTGCTTGTTGGATCAATAACTTTACTAACTGTTATGTGCAGGGACGTAGCTACCCTTTGTTAGAAAATTACAATGTATTTATAAGTAACATGATACTTTAAATGGTTAAATAACACATTTTAAAAAACAATATAGTTTCTTAGCTTAGTGATTTTAGTCGTTCAACTCAAGCTACGTCATTTGCGACCTCATCTGCGCGGGTTTGATTCCCCTAAATATGCTATTTGACTTTTGATTTTTTTCTTTTCATTAAAAATTTAAATAATATTATGTTAATAAGCAAATCCTATTTAATTATTTTAATATAACTCGTTTGATTCTACTCTTTATTTTTTATTTCTCGTTGTTAGTTATTATAGATTCGTGAAATCTTGATGCATAAAAGTGATTTCACTCTAAACTGATAGTTTGATTTCAAAAAAATTGATATATTTTTTAATTAAAAAAATTAATCATTAATGTTACGTAGTTTGATTTACAAAATTTAAGTGCACCCACTCATTAAATTATTTTAGTAGCTATGAAATTTTTGGACACCCTTCGTAAAAAATTTGGCTACGCCACTGATTATGTGCCGCTAAATTAGTGTCTCTAAAGTCAAATTCTGATGGACTACTGTTTGATTTTGCTGCTTACCCATAGAGTACCAGCAAAAGAAAAAGATCTGAGCGGTCCGCGGTCAACCAATAGTTAAGTTTTTTTTCCTTTTTGTCTCCGGTACTATCTCATTTTCCGTCCATGACAGTAAAAGAGTTACATACTAATTTGTATACTTAAATCGCGTAATAAAAATTTATTATCATACATGACAGTACCAAACATAAAATTTCGTTGAACGTATAACAGGTCATTGAAAGTGAATTTCTCAAAAGGAAAAAGGAACTAAGCTTTATATGTAATAGGTAATCATGTATATTCATTATATTGTATGAAAAGCAAGCTAAAAGTGAACTACATATTAAGTTAACTAAGAAAGGCTGGAGATTTACATGGGTATTTTGCACTATCACCAACTCTTCATTTACTTACTCAACTTTGGTGAAATTGATCTTAAGAGCTACATACACGACCTTCAGTGCTATAACTAATCAAATGGTATATCTTAATTTTTCTATTTTTTCATAGAACTAAATATTTAGGTTCAAGACTTACACGCGCGTGATAAATATGGTGTACCAATTCTGTAATATCTTTTGTTGTTCGATATGTATTTACAATGCTCAACACTAAGAACCAGAATTTCTTATCTTGATAGACTATTTTGAAGTAGAGACCCACCCCTAATTAAAAAGGAGTATTTGCCTCTAATTTTAAGACATTTGCTTTGGTTACGAGGAACCATAAATGCAAAAAATGGACCAATGTTTAAAGCTAACTTGCAATGTTTTGGTTCTTGGTCTTGCAGTCAACAAATAAAACACCAGAGAAAAAGAAGCTACACATTAAAAGCTAAAGTAAGCAATACGTGCACAATTGATTTGTATGCCAAAATATTATTGAATTATTATTTCTCAGCTATGACTAGAAGAGTGGTTTAAAAAAAAAACTTTTGAAAGTAAGGGGAACTGTAGACATTCTAGCACATGTACAAGATATACCCATTCAACAGAATCATAAGTTTTCCTCATATCAACCTTCATCATACACCTTGGGGTATGTTTTTCCTGTCATATCCTTTGACGAGTTCATGGCTAAAAATAATGTTATCATTTATCAACCTGCCGGGAATAAAAATAGATTTATTTCTATCGACTATACTATCCATCATCTGTTGTAAGCTGCTTGTTAAGATCTTTGATATTATCTTGTATGGTAGGGTGCAACATGATATAGGTCTCTATTGTGTGATCCTTTCTAGGTTTGGAATTTTTGGGATCAATGTAATTGTAGTGCAGTTGATGGCCTTATACATGGTTTGAGTCTGAAAAAACTCCTAAACTGCATATATAATGTCTTCTCCTACTATGAGCCATGGCTTTTTGAAAAATACTGCATTGAGTCCATCACAGCCTGGTGCTTTCATATCATTTATCCCCTTCAAAGCCTCTACTACCTCACCTCTGGTTACTGATTTTATTAGTAGCATTTGTTGTTTCCTATTCAAAACAGGTTCGTCCTTCATTACTAAAGGATTGACCATTGGTAATTGTTCAGCACAAGATCCCAAGAGAGTTTTATAGTAGCTAAGCACTTCATCTTCAATTTTTGTGGAATGAGTTATCACCACTCCATCTGCATTTGTTAGTACACTTACTCTATTATAAGCTGACCTATGTTTCAAGTTGGCAAAAAAGTATGTTGTATTTGAATCCCCTAACTTCAACCACTGCACTCTTGACTTTTGCCTGATTATACTTTCCTCCACATTTAACCACTTTTGAAGTGTCGCTTTTGCTTGATTTTCGACTTCAATTTTCTCCCGGGGTTTCCATGTCCTGTTGTAATAGTTCCAGTTGGTGTCTGCACTTGTGTATTTTGTCCTCAATTCCACCAAATTCTTTTGCATTGAGTTTCTTCATTGTGTTCTTAACATTCTTCATATTTCTCCAGATACTTGTCATTTTACATCTTGCCAAGTTCCTAGACCACACTTCAGCCACAACTTTAAGAAATTTTTCGTTACTTATTGTCAGAAGATGCACGTGTGACGCACGAGATGCACGTATGACGCACGAGATGCACGTGTACGTGATAGCAAGTTTGATGCACAACTATTTTCAGAGTCCTTGGGTAGGTGACAGTCATATTCACAATTATACAAACCGTCCTAGCTTTGACCAATGATGTTAACAAGTAGTCATTATAATTATATAGCGTTTAAGTTACATACATGCATCATAAGTGTAAAAAAATTTACACAATCAAGTCACTTACCTATTGACATATCTTATTTTTAAGATTATAAATGTTAAATGGTAGAAGTTTAGACGATTTACCTGTAGAAGCGATTTAGAAACTTGAAAGGTAGAGCTTCACTCCTTCAGTGATGAATTATATATATATATATATTAATGTATGAGAGTTGAAATATTTTAGTCTTTGATAAATGTCACTCAAAAATAATAATCCTTTATATGTGAAGAAATTCAAATCTATGACATTACTAATGGTTCACTCTAAAAATATGTTACAAGTTCAAAATCTCACCTTCAATAAAAATCCACCAGAAAATACCTTCAATATTCTTTGTGGTTGTGTTTATTCGTAGGGACGTAAATAGGGTGGAGCGGGACAAGTCTTGACCAGCTAATATTTTGAATCGCCCTATCCTATCCTGTTCCGTTAGCATATTTCGTAAAAACTATTCTTTCCCATTTCAGGTATGTTATATTTATTTTTCACTTTGAAGATGAATTTTTTTCAAAAATTCTGATAAGTTTGGATGGATAATTGACTTGCATATTTATTAGTTCAATTCAT
The DNA here is from genome assembly GCA_029582725.1 of Solanum chiquidenum. NCBI lineage: Eukaryota > Viridiplantae > Streptophyta > Magnoliopsida > Solanales > Solanaceae > Solanum > Solanum chiquidenum. The sequence continues at coordinate 23,229 of JAJOOS010013818.1, forward strand.
TGAATATTGGGTTGATATGTGGTCCAAATTTTTGGACTAATGAAAAATCTTGTCAAAATAATTTTAAAAGACTTTTTATTTTATTCACGTAAATGTAAATGTTTAAAAAAAAGAGATTTCTATTTTTTGTATGCTTCTATATTTATTCACGTTTCCACATATGTGCTACACTGTGTTCCTACACTAAAGTCTTTGATAAATATCACTCAAAAATAATTCTAATCCATTATATGTGAAGAAAAATTAGGATTTTTGGTTCAAATCCATAACATTACTAATGGGTTCACTCTAAAAATAATACTAATGTTTTGACTCTGTTAGCAATTCGTAAAAACTATCCTGCCCCATTTCATGTATGTTATATTTATTTTTCACTTTGAAGATGATTTTTTTTCAAAAATACCTTTTTGATAAGTTTGGATGGATAATTGACCTGCACATCTTTGTGCGTGGTGGGGCAATAAAATCATATGTGCACACATCAAATTTTTAGATGGAAATTATTTGGTTCCTGACCCTGAACCAATTGTGATGGGAGAACCTTGTTGGCTTGATGCATACATGTTAAATAAACTCATCTCGTACCAAATTTTATTTGAGAGATTTGTTCTCATAATCAGTGGTCTAGCTATAATTGGAGGCAAACAATTTCTGCTAAACCAAAATAATATTATCAACATAATTTTATAGTTAGGAACTGTACTCTTAATTTAACAATTTCAGCAAACAACCTTACAAAAATCAATTTGTAAGTTGATACAAATGCACATGTGACCATACCATAGATGCATCTATTAAATCATAATAGTAAGTGGTCCACATGGCAGGTGAACGGATCCATATTCACCTTTTTATATGTTCCAAATAATTTTAGGGGATACAATCCCAACCTTAGCTGGTACAATGATCATTTTATCATGAGAACAAGCAACACAAGAGAATTCTTGAAGAATCTTTTATTTCTTCAAACATATAGTCACATGAATTCTCAATTTCTTTTGCATCACATTTGAATTGGAATGGCCAACCGATTATACCAACTAATCTTTATTCTAGTAAACTTCTAGTTTACTTTTGCATGTGATTCCATCATCATGCCCATATTTGTATACGACAAACAACGGGAAAAAATGGGTAATCTTATACTTTGGTTGTAGTAATTTGAAGATATTAAATCTTCCCATAATTTGTAGCCTCAATAAAATATTTTTTTTCTTTTAAATTCTTCTGAAACTTAAAAAGTTTCTTTTGAGACTTACTACAACCCCAATATTATGAACAATTTCATTCCTTCGGATAGTAACAAATTAGCCCTTTCAGAACTCTCAATTAATTTTGTGTACTACCATAAATTTCACAACGCCATTCTTATGGTGACCATCTCCTTCAAGGAGAAAATTATTATTATTGTCATGGTTAAAATTATCACATGCAAGACTTATTTCTTGACAACCAATGACAAATTTGTGTTGCCACACAACAATATTTATTTTGGTCATGGACACAACCTTTATAGGAAAGAATTATTTCTTTATTTTGTCCTTCAATAGTTCATAATTTAACATACCACAATATTTGTGTAGTACTTAAAGTATATGACTAAATGGTTATTTATGTCAAAATATTTCTTTTCAATCTCTCAAACCTCTCGTAGAGGTGAGATGTGACATTTATCCAACAATACATGAACATGTTCTTATCCATAAGAACACAAGTCATATTTTCTTTAAGAAGTGAACCATAACCATTTGAACAGGCTCCATAAGTTTTTATTAGAAACTCATTGTCATGCTTTCGCATTTATCAAATTTATGTGACTCATCTCAACATCACTTTAAGAGGACAAATGTATCAAATGTACTACCACTTTGTATTCCTTTATTTTGATGGAGGATTTACAAAACTTTTCAAATTGGGTTGCACCAACAACAATGTGGCCAATAACTTTTCATATCACTTTAATGGATAAAAAATACCTTCACATTTTGAAGGATCATCTTAAGAACCCATATTGTTCTTTCTTTTAATTACCATAATGGTGACCATTAACATTTTACCACGCCAATATTCATACATTAAATCACTTGTCATCTTTCAGACATATTATACACTGCTACCACATTCACATAAGAGAATGGAGCAAACCAATTGGGTGGTGGATTTCATGACTTTTCACAATAAGTTCATCATTTTCCCTTAGTCATCATCATATTATCACTATAGTTCATTAGGAATTAAACCCAATGTCTTATCCATATAAAGAAGCCTTAGCCCATAAATCAATGGGACCCAACATATTATCATGACGCACCGAGACTTAACTCGATCTCTTACCCACTTGATGCTATGAAACTTGAATTCATCGTCTTACGCTCAATCACTGTCTTAATAAACCAAAGTGTTACCAAAAATTAAATATCGAAACTCATAAATATAATCTCAATTTGACAAAAACATAAGAAAAATGAACAAAATCAATTATTTAGAACAACATGCTGGAATCATGTAAAAGTCCCAAGTTAAAATGAATTAAAACCTTTTAACATTCCTTCTCAATATTGTTACGAAGATTTAACATAATTTACTAACCATTTTAAAATAATCACAAAACAAACTTTGTTAGTACAAATAATATATTAATAACTCAATAAGTAAATGTTTAGATAAAGAAAAATAAAGAGGTGCAAAAGTAACCACTAATGATAATTCAATCGATATGTATATGCCACATAACACAATAACTTATCTTTTAATAAAACAAGATCATAAAGAACAATTTATTTACAAATTATTAACTTACAAAACTAATTATACTGTTTAAATATATAAATGATCAAATTAAAATTTTACTCAAAGTAAAAACAACTTGCTGGACTCATATGATTTTGAGATGGTAAGAAAACTAATAATGCATAATCAAAAGTAAAATATAAAATAGATTATATAGTAATTTACCTTGTTTTCGAGAGAAAAATAAACACAAATATTTTTACCTTCATTATATTTACTTTGCTTCAATTCTTCAATAGTAGAACAATCGTGCTGATAACGTGTTGTAAAACTTAAGAACAAAAGAACAATATGAAGATGAAGACAAGAAGAATATAAGACAAGAGGAACAATATAATATATTTATATATAAAAAAAAACTTTTTTTCTTACAAGTATTCACCAAATTTTCAACTGTATACAATATGAACTCTTATGCCTCTATTTATAGTGTAGCATAGAGGCATACTAAAGGTTAGTCATAAACATGACATTAACATAAATATAATGAGGAGGTTATAGAAGTGAAACGTTACAAGAATAATGGTTATAAAGTTGGAGGTTATGGTTATCTTCATAATGGAGGAAAGTAATGGAGATAATGGGAGAGAGTAACTTCTTAGTATATTGGACATCCACACTATAATATATTATAACAGTGATACCTTTTATGGTCAGTATTTTTATTTATTTATTTCTTATTTTATTTTTTATCATTTCTTCCATTTATTTATCGTATTAAAAAACTATTAAAGAAGATAAGGGAAAAGATAATGTCCAGTATATTAACGGTAGGTAACTATCTGTAAATAAATAATTATTTAAGAGGAAAAACAAGTCTTAACTATAATCAAAATAAAATTTATCTCTTTATTTCTATTTAATTTATAAAAAGTTCATTCTAAATTATTGTTATACCACGCGAAGTGCGGACAAGTTTCCTAGTTTTATTATAAAACTAAACTTTTCCCATTCTTAATAAAATAGAACTTTCTCATACACTTTATAAAGTGTAAGTTTCTTTTACACTTTTATAAAGTGGATGTTTTTGTTACATTTTATAAGAAAAAATAATTTCACCAAAACTTTTCATTGTCGTTTCACCTTCTTCCTCAAATCAATATTTTAACCCTTCACTGGTTCCAACCCGACAATCCAATTGACCCCATATTAAAAAATCGAATTCTTGAAATATTATAATTTATATAATAAAAAGTAGTAAGCTAGTAAAATAGTCGAGCAAAATGTTTGCAAAGCTTGGAACACACTGGTTCTTATCACCCTCATTATATTAGAATTCTTTTTAAAAACAAATCTTAGTTAGATAATTGAAAATATCAATTAATTTTGAGCATCCTTTTTTACTAGTGTTTATTATATAAAATTAAAATCTTTCGAGAATTCAATTTTTTAATGTGAGGTCAATTAGATTGTCGGGTTGGGACCAGTGAAGGATTAGAAAATTGTTCAAGGAAGAAAATGAAAGGAAAGTGAAAAGTTTTTGGTAGAGTTAATTTTTCTTATATAGGGTAAGAAAAAGTTATGTTTCATAAAATGCAAGAAAAAGTTATGTTTTATAAAATGTAGGAAAAAGTTCTATTTTATATTAAAGTTTAGACGTTAACAAACCTATTTTAGTTAGGTACTAAAATTGTGGCTTATTTGTCACTTTTATCTCTTTATGGTCAAATAAATTCCGGACTCCTAGCAAGAGTACAAAGACAAATATCACTTCTTTCCGTAACAACAACCAAGTGACGAGACTAAACAGGCTCAGCTCAACCTTTTCTGTGTGACCAAAACCACAAAATGTCAAAGATAGCTTGACCTGTTCATATCAATACTGTTGTTCTGCAGTAAGCAAATCTTAAAGTAAGTAATAACAAGTTTAATATTTTGGGCACTTTGAACTTGCACTGAAAACCTACCCCACACACATCATGTTGTTTAATTGCAAAACTTTTCATTAGACCAAAGCCTTTTATGTAGAGACTGCTCAACATTTTATATAACTTCAACAGGAGACTTATAGTGTAAATCTTCAATAGCAAAGAAGATACTACTTCAACAAAAATCAAGCAAAAGTTGATCAACCTACATAGAACTTACAAATTATAGAAAGGGTAATTTCACCCGACTGTCAAAACTGTTTTACTTGAAAAGGATAACATAATTCAACCACAGATATCCCATGAACTATGTGAAATCAATAACTTGAAAAACACGCTGCAAAGATAATAGTTTCTCTAAGACAAGATAGTGTTTAAAACAAGAATCTAAGTAAATTTGGGAGGACAAAAACCAGAGTAAACTACAGCCTCAGGCAAAAGGTAACATTGCTGAATCTCCAATACAATGTTGTTTACTTGAAGCACTTCGCGTCCAACAAAGCCTGTCCCTCAAAAGGCTCGTGATCTTCAATCATTTGGCTAACCCGCTCCTTCTGGGCTTCATCATTGATGTCTACTTCCTTCCATTCATAGAGTTCCATGTCATACACTTCATCCATAACAAACTTGGGAATTTCCTTTCCGCGGAAAAGCCACAAGCCCTGCACCTTGAATGGGGCCTCAGAACCAACGATCAACATCTTACCAAAAGCATACTTGCGTACCAGATCCATCCTCTGCAGAAAACCACCAACCTTGTTCAAGGTTACAAAGGAAACTGTGTTCTCATCATTGTACTTGTAATCACAAAACCAGAGAGAATATCCTTCGGGGTCATACATGTCCCAGAAACCTGCAGAACAAGAATGCTACAGGGTAAGATTCTCACAAGGAACCAGCTAAGTGTTTTACTAAAGTAGAAAATTCCAGCCTAAATAAACGGGTTTATAAACACACACACACACACGCCCTTCCCCCCCAAAAGAATTAGATAATGGTAACATCAGTATTAAAATTCTGAGTAGAAGGGCAATGCAGAAGCCATATATACAGAACCCCCCCCCCCATATCTTTATATGCAAAACAAAACACAGTTGGAATATAAAATCTTCTGTGCAGACTAGTGATTCTTTCTAGAGAAAGAGCAGATCTCTGGATCCCTTCTAGATCCCTTCCATCAAACAGATTGCATGTTAAAAAAGATTGAAAAAATGAAACTAAACATGCACTTCAAATAAGGATCTTTTTACGACTCCTGACGTCAAAGTATGCTAAGAAATCTCTCAAATTATAATAAGAAAGATAGGTAACACAACAGAAAAAACTAATACCTTTAACAGCAACCTCACGGAAGTTGGTCTTGGTGTTGGAGTAAAGCCTCTTCCAATCATCCAGAATCATCTTACTTGGAGGCAAGAGATCAAGAGGATTCTTTGCCTTAGGCTTGGGTGCTGCTTCCTCCTCTACAGGACTTGGTTCTTCCTTCTTAACCTCCTTCTTTGGCTCCTCCTTAGCCTTGGGTTTTTCAGGTTGTGCAGGCTTGGATTGCACAGCTGGGATAGATTCAGCTTGTTTCACCTCACCCAATATCTTGCAGAAATTAGGCTGATTAACCACAGTCCAGAAATATCTCTCTACATGTGGGAATTCCTTGGTAAAGCTCTTGGTCATTATCATCCTAAAACCAATGCTCAAGTTGCAGCACATAATGATGTCAGCCAATGTGATACAATGTCCAACCAAGTATGTGTTAGATGCAAGATGGGTGTTCAAAGCACCAAGCGCTCTCTTCAATGCAGCTACTGCACCTTCCTCAGCCTTTTTGCAAAACAAGAAGAAATTCAGTTGAGTTTAATGGCTCAGGAAAAAAATTATTAATACATAGTAGGATACATACTTGAGGGATGTATACACCATAGCCAAGGCGGGGGTACAGCCATCGTGCAATGTTTGCATCAACTTCAGTGGCAGAAAAATCATTCCATTGTTCAATTTGAGCCTATCAAGGAGAACACAGACATTAATAGAGAAATAAGAATTTGACAAATGAAAATGTAACTACTCAATGAATGAAAACTAAGAAATCAAATACTTACGTATTCAATCAATGAAGAGCCAAAAAGAGGATTGTCGGGCTTCGTTTTAGCAACTAAGTGAATTAGTAAAGGTCAATGTCAGAACTATCTCTTGTTACAGAATCACAAGTCAAAAAAAAAAATGAGGCATGGACTGACCATAGCGCGCAATAGCATTGCTCTCAAAAACAGGGCCATCAGGTGTTTGAAGCACAGGAACCTATAAGATAAAATGACACCTAGATTAGCAAAATCTTGTCAAGTAGATAAAAAAATCAATCTATACTATTCAGAAGAATAACACACCTTTCCAATGGGATTCATCTCAAGAAACTCAGGTGTCTTGTTTGATACACCCATCTGGAAGTCCTTTGCAAGATCAACCTTAACACCTGTGTACTCAGCCGCGATGAGTGCCTTTGAGGCATTTTTGTTGTTATTTGTTGAATGCAAAATCTGCAACAAACATAATGAAGACGATTAAATTCTAGTATTTCAGTTTAGACATTAAATATACAAGGTAAAAGGTATAAAATTGGGCAATCTTTTAAAGCATTTTGTAATCAACACACTTTGGAGTATGAAGTACCATTTTTTATTATCTATTGAAACAGAGTTATCTCTAATTAGTTTACAAAACCTCAATTCTCAGTTATAATAACATAAAAAATTATGGTTTCTCCCATCCAACTCTATTCCTTTTCCTACTTCCAAACAACAGGGTTCATCACACTAAGAATTGAGTGATTTACATCAAATTAAAACAGCCAATAGGTATAGGTATATGGAAAATTCAGTCCCTCCCCTTAGATCTTAAGGACAATACAATAGATGCAGATGAACATGTCAAAATAAAGCACAGTAGTAGATCAAGAAAAATCTAAAAATCCACAAACATAAAATTAGATTCAGGAACCAACAATTCATCATCATATTGGAATCCCAGATCTATCTTTTTGATGTATGATAACAAAAAAACAAGACCTAAGCAACTTACCAGAGCCATAGCCACACAACAGTTGAAACTTATTCACCCTTCACCAAGTGCGTTGTGTTTCGGCGGAGAGGCAAAACTACAGACTTTTCAGTAGATGCGATTAAAGGGGTTTAGGGTTTCGGAGTGGAGGGCTCTATATATGTAGCGCTTCGGTACAAGAGAATATGCTTTTTCTCGTAATTTTACCTCTTTACCATGGACAATTTTGGAATATCATGCACTTCTTTTTTTTCTTATTCTTAAATAAAATAATATGGAATGTGAACAATATTTTTAAAAAAAACATGAATTTAGGGGTGTAAAAAAATGGGTAAATCACATAAATATGCTATATTTAAAAAATATTTACCATTTATGGCAATATAATTTTTCTAATTAAATATAACAATTTTTTGGAATTAAAAAAATTGTGCAGTCTATCTTCATTTTGCCTCTTTCTCTGTCCTTTTTTTTCTCTTCCTCCTCTGCTTCTTTTTATTTTTCTTCTTCGTCTCTTTTTCTGTCATTCTTTATCTTCCTCCTCTTATTCTTCTTTGAAATTTTCACCTAAAGAACTCCTCTAATAAGTTTTTACCCATAATTTGTAATTTTCACCCAAAAATACGACGATAAAAGGAATAGAAAGAACGAAAATTTGTACAAAATTATGTTTTCAAGAAGAAATTTCAAATCTCTAAAATTACAATAACAAAAGTTCACCATTGATGGTTATTATAAAGCTTCAAATTTTGAATTCATTATTTGAATTTTACGAATTTGTGATTAGTTTGCATTCATGTTTAATTCACTTTTAATTCAACTTTAATATGTGTGTAATACATTTTTAATTCAAGTTTAATTCATCTGGCAGT